>JAZHYW010004440.1:0-94085 GCA_037355805.1 Ixodes ricinus
CATCGTCGCCCACTTCGTTCCCGGTTACGTATTGGTTATGGCTGCGGCGTATTTTTGTTGAGCATTGTTCTTCTTTGGCTGTACTAATGAGTTGGCCTGCTCGGCACCATCCGGCCATGTGAAAAGTTGGTACCGTCGATTCGACGTCAGCGCATTGTACGTCGAACTGGAAATTTTCGGGTGTCGTATATGGATTGGGGTGCAAAGAATATGCTTTTCTGAAAGTGTGGTAGAATATCTGAATCTGCATGTACACTGGCGGTTGAATCATCGACCAGCTGTTCCAAATTGGGTTCCGTTTTATTGCATCCGATTATGAAAATGAATTCAAATCCGGGCTACTGGACGATTCGATCTGCCCACCCGGCGCTCGCTGGCGCGGGGACAGACGAAGCCATTGCTCGTGCTGTAAAGAGGGGACGGAGCCAATTCCGAACACGCCTCTCTGAGATGCAGCCATTTCGTCCGCGAGAGCGAGGCGGAACTCAGTTGGGGTACTCTGCCCTGGGATGCACCATAAACGTCTTGGAGGGACGTCATCAGGCCACAGGGAGCATCAGCAGAGGCAGCGCTCTAGGCTCTGGTAAACTATCTTATACAGACACAGCTTGAACACAACTTGTAACGGCCTTCCGAAACGGAACAACGGCGCAATCGAAGCCGTCGAGCCTGTCACACAGTCAGGAACGGGTTAGAAGTTACAGCACATTCTAACTCACGTTCTCTTCTACTTTGGTTCAGGTGTGCTGCCGTCACACCGCTCTACCTAACGCTGACGCGCTGCGAGCGCAGGCAGAGGGCAGCTGATTGGCACCACGCGTTCCCTGCCATGGCAGGCGACGACAGCCTGACTCATTGGTAGGCCGCCCCACCTTCCCAGGCTTTTCAACATCACGTGGCAGGCTCCCGCTTTTATGGCACTTGCGCTGGAAAGCTGCCTTCTCGATGCAAGCCAGAGGTGGATGAAAGGCCACGGTAAGAGGAGAGGATTATGCCTCTGCGACATCCACGTAAGCCAGGACCGATTAGCTGGCAAAGGGATGTAAACTCCTATGAGATGATTCGTTCACTGAATCCTTGCCCGGTCTACAATGCTGTTGCAACTTAAAAACAACGGTACACGCGTCAAAAATAAAATACAGCGCATGGTGTTGGGCCAATACTGGAAGAGCTCCGGCAACCAAGCGTCCAATGATAGGTCCGCTTTAGCGAGATATGCGCAACATTCTCTTTGCAATTGTATAGAGATCTTCAAAGATGGCCCAGCTTATCTAATGACCAACCAAAATCGGATGCATGTTGGCATATAAATGGGCGACTCTTGGCATGTCAATTCCATAGGTTTGCGAGATATTGGATGGACACTAGCAAAGCATGGACAATGTTCATTCTAAGCTCTCATTGGCTTCGAATATTGGATGAGACACTGGAATAAAATGGGCAGTGTTGGACTGTCAGTTCCATTGGCTTGGTAATATTGGATGAACGCTGGCATAAAATGAACAATGTTGGCCTGCCAGTTCCATTGGCTTGCAAATATTGAATGAACATCTGCATAAAATGGGCAATCTTGGCCTGACAGTTCCATTGGCTTGCGAATATTGGATGAATACTGGCATAAACCGGACAATTGGCCTTTGAGTACCCTTGGCTTGCTAACATTGGATGAACACTGGAATAAAATGGTCAACGTTGGCCTGTTCGTGCCATCGGCATTCCAATATTTGATGGGGACTGGCATAAAATGGTCACTGTTGGCTTATCTGTACCATTGGCTTGCCAACGTTGAATAAACACGAGCTTATAATGGTCAATGTTGGCCTGTTAGTACCATTGGCTCATCGACATTGCAAGAACACAGCGGCATATAATGGTCAGTGTTAGTCTGACAATACCATTGGCCTAATATTGGAAGCATGTTGGAATAGGCTGGTTTAGGCGTGTTCGTTTTGCCTGGACAAGTTGAAGTTGCTCGAGCGCTTGTCAACTTTATTTAATTTTGTCAACGCGCGATTCAGGTATTTTTCTGCAAAGTAAAACAGAAAATAACAAGGTACAGAACTTACAGGTGATGTTTTGCTCCTTCATTGTGCATATTAAGGCGTCGCCAGCGATATGGGCTCATCGGGACCGCCAACTGGGGCCGCCGATGTCCGCGTCTATGCCTCACCGTTCCGTCGCGGCCAAATGCATGGGTACTTTCGCTCTAGATTATTATGTTGACTCTATGATCTCGACAGAAAAGCTTCGTACCCTAACTACGGGTTTGTGGACTGCACTTCGTGTCAGGTGAAGAACCTTTTTGCGATTGACTAGGACAAGAAAATATTCTGAAATGTGGTTATACAAAGACGGCTCTATGACTTTACGGCACTACTGCTGCCACAATAAGACGCCGAATGCCTTCAACATGGCGCCAAGGCACTGATAGCAGACGACAATGTTGGTTTTAATTTAGAGTCTAGCCGGAAGTGACGTCAGGTGCAAAAGACATCTACTTAAAAGCGCAAAAAAAAACGACCACAAAGAAGTAGGAGTGCACACTCGGAGCGCTACTGGCAACTGAATTTTATTTGGAAAACACGAACATATATACACACTTTATTATACCTCACCCCAAATGAATCTGAATTCCTTATTTGATAAAACGAGTGACGACGCACTGATGCAACCGTCATCCTTCTTTACACTGATTTTGAACGCCTCGAAAATTTTCCCTCTGTTTTGGGTTCCTACTTGCCCGGAATCTGTGTTTTATCCAGCAAAGGATCACACGAACACTTATCACAGTGGACTGCTAAGTTCCCCAAAGGAGACCGCTTTACAGAAAGTTGATGCTCTATGTACGATCGGGTGGTGCACGAAAGCACCCGATGTCAAAAGTCCCGTGTCAAATGCCCCACGACTGACACCCCGCCCTTTTGCCCCGCCTTCAAAAGGCCAGTTTTATCAGAAGCCCATGACGCGAATCCCCAGATCATGTGGCCGGGTCCTCACCGTGACGGCGGAGCATTCTGCTTTTAATTAAGAGACAGTAAGCGTGCACGCGAGCGTGTGTAACGTAATCATGCCGTCATTTGTAGACCCTCACACATATTAGGTTAAGACATGGAACAATGCTGGTTGAAGCGCGCACATGGATTCTGCACGTGGAGCTATCATGCTACACCAGTACGATCGCCCACATGTCGTTGGTATTTTAGACTACCGATGTGGCGCATTCCACATGTTTGTGTGCATGTTTCTTTGTGCGCATGCTCTCCTGTTTTGTTTACTTTGAAGCATGAGCTAGTTAGCTTCAATGGTGCTCTTAGGAAACGCCGAAGCGACGATTTTCTTAAAATTGATATCGCCTCTTTTTTTTTTGGAAACGTTTGATTTATTTTTGTCTCTTTAATTTTGATATTAGGCTCCTCAATTTCGTACACGCGCGGCTCCTCAATTTCGAACACGCGCATCTGCGAACTGCGAATGGGCAGATGCGCTTATTTACGCAAGTATATTTTCCGACAGAAATAGCCTCTTTTCACAGAGAAAAAGAATGGCAAGATCAACATGCGCACATCAGGACACCATTTTTTTCAGTTTCTACGCTGTTTGAGTGCATTTTATTGCTTAGCGGACTATTTTGATCGGGCGAAGCGGCTATAGCATCTCCGCCATCCATGCTACACCTACTGGAACCTTCAATAGCGGTCGTTTTAGAGCTCCGATTAACAGCAGCGGATTTATGAGCGTAAAGTGCGATCTTCAACATGCGGATTGCTAAGACCATTCTGTCGGCAGCGCCTACACACCGGTGATCTTCCTTTGTGGTGGGCATACATGTCACCACTAGCTTTGACGAACCGAAGACACGACGGACCGCCTTCACTTCTATGCGAGTGACAAGGGGAGGATCTCTTGACCGTCGGGGCAGGTGTTCTTGCTACGCAATGTACTTTTTGATCAGGATCCGATGAGTTCGGACCGTGTCGAACTCTGGGCCCGGAATCTCCGACGAGTCCAGCGTGTAAACTAAAGCGATCGGCCTGAAAGACCCTGTAAAGCGTTATTTGCAAAAACATTTTTATTCTAATAGACCATGAGATATGTCCTGATTAGTTATTTTTTGTGTTCGAAATTATTTTTATTCAATATTTCCTGTTAAAATATGGCTACCTTTTTGGCGGGAGATGTCTGCTGCAGTAAAGTCCTCTCACCATATCTAAAGCCGAATACCACAGAGCGTTGTGTAGTCCTTATTTGCCAAGATTCAGCTTGTTGGGTGGGGGGGTGGGGGAGTGTCACTTATGTCATCGCGCTATGTGAGTGTATTTGCCAGTAATTGTCTTTACCAGACAAGCTTTTTTATGTGCGTGATTTATTTTAAATTCTTGATTGATTCAAGCTGTATGTCCTGTTTAACTGTCATGTTCCTTCGTATAAGAGAGTATTTATTGGACTGTTAATTTAGTAGTAACTTTGACACTGGTGAGCTGAAGTGGTTTGATTTATAGCTTCAAAAACTGTCGAGGCAATATTGGTACATATATAATTACATATTTATCTGCCGCAAATACCATGAGTCTTAAAACAATCTTTTGTTTTCAAATCAACGTTGAAAAATAAGTGTCAACTTAAATGGAGATAAAGCCACGCGCGTCTGCAACTTTCCAGCATGTCATGGACACCGTACTGGCTGCACTGAAGTGGCAGAGCTGTCTCGTCTACATTGATGACGTAGTAGTGTTTTCCGGCAACTTCGACGAGCACGTGCGACGACTGCAAGCTGTTCTCCAAACCATAGGGACCACCGGACTAATCCTCTAGTCTCTGGAAGTAAACAAGCTGAGAATCCTGATGCGAGGTGTCAAGGAGAACATCTTCGGAGGCCTGGTGCGATGTCCTCTTCCACCGTCGAAACGTTTGTAACGGAGGCGACCAACATTGAACGGGCTGTGGAGGCACGAGCCGCCCACTACCATCGAGTTCCTGACGTTCCTGCAGAGACGCCGTCCAGCTGCGCCCTCAGCCCCGATATTCCGGGGATCCGCGAAATCATCCAGAACATCGTTTGTGAAGAACTGAAGAAGCTGGTACCTGTCGCCGAACGTCCAGCTTCACTCTCGATTGCTGAGATTGTTCGAGAGAAGGTCCAGCAAGCGCTTCAGCCAGGCGTTCTCGCCGACGCCCCGCCGGAGCCACCGGCTTAAACCTACGCCGCAGTTGTTCGTCGTTTGCAGCCTCCTGTCACCCGGCAGACCGCACAGCCGACGAGAGGTCTCTTCGCCGCAGTACGCTCCGCGCCAGGAGCAGCGTGGACCTCGAAAGACCGACGTGTGGCGCACGGATGACGGACGCCTGGTGTGCTTCCACTGCGGGGAGGCTGCGCTCCGAGGTACGTTCACTGACCTAACAGCAAGATCGAGCGGTGGGGCGAAACTGACTTTGGCTCGCCACGCGAAGCCCCTTATGTTCACGCGTGGGCTTCTAGAATAATCGGAGTAGAAGGTTAGACGCGTAGGACATTCGGACCTAGAATAAACAACAATGTTCTCGAATTCACCAGAACATGACATTTACAAAAATAACAAAAGACGCGTCCGCTCCCAGGTATTGAATCTCGAGCCTTTTGCGTAAGAACCAAAGTCGATAACCAATCGGCCGTGGGCGCCCTTGCTTGCAGACGCGCGTGGCAATATTGTGATTAATAGGTTTTAAGGCTAAATGACAGGTTGAGGGACACTTTGATGTTGCAGGAGTGGTGCTAAGCAATTTATAAACGAACCTTCCATCTATTTGATTAATTGTTTTAATCACTATCAATATTTTAATCTAAATCGGTCGAGCTCTGACTAAGGACAAGTCGGACAAAAAATAGTAAACACACGGGCCGTGTTGATAGGAACAGCGTCTCAGCTGAGACGAGGGGAAAGAAAGTGCTGCCTAAGCCAGCGTACGAGCTTAACCAGCGAGTCACTCGTCGCAACTTCAAATGGCCGACCAACTACAGGCTGTATAAATATTCCCACAACCCAATTTTTTTACGAGCTTAAGGAGACTCAAAACTTGACTCAAGACGCTAGCGCGCCCCAGCCCTTGTACTGCTTTCTTTCACCCAGTCTTAGCTGAGACGCTGATTCCAGCAAGCTGGCCCAGGTGTCTTAGCTGCGAATCTATTTATTTTAGAATACAGTACTGCTGACTCTTAGGATACGCAAGTTTATTATATACAAAATAACGAAAACTAATTCACTGGAAAAGAATGTTTCTGACATGGAAAAATAAACAAGAAAAAAAGTCGGAAGGCTTTTCCGAGATTTCATATTTTGAGAGCAACTGAACCGATTAATCGAATAATTACTTAAAGGGCCACGAATAATGAAGCTATGTTTTATTTTGATATTCATTTTTGACAAGCGTAAGAGAGGAGAATGACTGAAGATAAAGGTAAAGGAATATTTCAAATTATAGTGGTATGAGGTGGCCTAGTGGAAACTGGTAGAGGTGTGGCCTTTGAAACCCTTCATCTGAATCCAGGCCACCGCTTCTGTCTCTTTCAGAACCCTGTGGTCAGTTCCCCGCATGGGATCCCATCAAGTTCCTGCCCGGTTCACAACTTGCAGTGATAAATCCTGACACTAATTTTTGTTTTTGTTTTTTTCAGTCGAACTTTCTAATAAAATGTATTGACGATACATTTGCATGGCATACTTTTATATTTTCCTGCATGTAAGATTGACTTAGGATTTTCTACAGTGAATTTGGCTGGTCTACTGCAGCTTTTCTTTCCGATGTATATAAAGTGTACTAATAAACACTATAAATACACCCGAAAAGAAAGCTGCATGCCCGCTAAAATGGCTGCCAAAAATAGAGCAGGCCGCGCTTAATATCGGATGCCGAAATTGAAATACCTAGAGCAGAAGGTTGGGAGCAGATATTGGATAGGCCAATGATTAAACCCGGATGCCAATGTTGGTTGTAAGAACCACAACCAATAGTGCTTCAATGATGGCTAAAGTGCAGGGGAGATTCTGGCCCAACCTTGGCTTAAATGTTGGTTAAAAGCGGTTTACGATGGCATGAATAACGCTCCAATATTGCCTTAAGTATTAGTCAAAGCGTGGTCGAACAATGTCATTAGTGAATGTTCCAACGTTGGATCGGGTAGTACTTTAAGAAAAGAAGCGTTAGGCCAATATTGGTGTCAATTTTTGCCAGTGGCGGGCTCATGTTGGTCCTACAATGATGGGCTGCTTGGGAAGCTTTTATTTACTCTAGTATTCTGTTATGCGACATCTGCATTGAAGAAACGTTGTGTAAAGGCCAGACACTTTCTCTGCTGCAGCAATGTTCGTTCCAGAAGCACATCTTTGCCAATAAAATTGATAAAAACTTGATTCGTAAAAAGAAATATTTTCGTTGTGAGCCGTTTGGAGTGTAAAAGGCCAATTCGTTCATGTAGAAAAAAGTTACTAATGGGGTTTTCCCGCTTGAGAGTTGAAGCTAGGAACAATGAAACCAACTCGATCCAAATAAAAAAGGCCAATCAGAACGATTCCGCACTGGTTAAATATTTTAAACTGGGCATACTGCAAGCTTGACCAGCTCAACGAGCAGTTTCTCCAGTTCCGCTGGTATGACTTCTTTAGATATGAGGAGACCAGTTTCATTGCCAGTTTCGACTGTTTGACTGCCATTTAGACCAGTTTGAGTGACCAGTTAGAATACTTGGACTGCCAGTTAGAACAGTTCGACTGCCACTTCAGGCTGTTTGGCTGTCAGCTTGAACATTATGACAACATTAGTCGACAGTTCAAATTACCAGTTTTGGCTGTTTAGCTACCGGTTTGAACTATTCAATTAACAGTTCAACCAGTTCAGCTGCCAGTTTGGCCAGTTTATTTTCCAAGTTCGGCCAATTTCGGCAGTTTGATTTCCATTTTGAACGGTACAATTCCACTGCAAGTTCATTTAGGGTTTCTCCAGTTCATATCCAAACTGTGTTTCGAATCGCTTTTTTTCAATAGGAGGAATCAATGGGAGTTCCGCAACTGATCTGACCTAGCAACATTTTCTTTCGTTAGGTTGTTCTGCCCTGCCCGGTCACGCCGTTAGATCACTTTGGATGACGGCTCAGAAATATTAATATAAAATTGCTTTATACATTTTGTAATATGGAAAGTATTTTTATCGTAGACTATATCAAAATATTGATTTCTAAGTAATAAAATATCTAATGTAATGAAATTACTCTATCTAAACTATTGCAAGTACGCTCCCTGATAAAATTACCAATTATTGCTAGTATGGCCCCTGTTCGCATTTAATCATTAACCCAAATCCCCTAAACTGAGAAAGATGTCTCCTAGCGCTCTATGAATACGCTGTCCTCTCATCTCGCAGTAATCGAACAGTAGAAGGGTGGTGAACTGGGCTGTTGAACAGTTTGTGCCTAAAGTTAGTTGAATGTAACGTGTGCAGCGTTAACTTCAGATAATTCGTGTTATTGTGTGTGTGTGTGTGCGTGTGTGCGTGTGTGCGTGTGTGTGTGTGCGTGTGTGTGTGTGTGTGTGTGTGCGTGGGGGTGGATTTGTTTTTGTGTGTCTGGATATGTCGTATACATAAAAGCACTGCTGCCAAATAAACCCAGTAATCCGGGTAAGGAGCCGTATCTTGGGAAGGAACGGGGAAAAACAAAGAATAATAAACGCGCGCGTGCGTCGACACTAAAAAACAATTGCAACACATGGCACACAAAGCGGAAGACTAGAAAACAAATTTCCTCCGACTAAATTAGAACATGGGCCATTGCACTGGTGTTGTCTGCAATGTCATACACGTGCTTCACATTTGGCGGCGGAAACTGAGCTCCTACCATTTTTTAATGACTTGCGTTGCTCGGGAAAGATCGAGAGAGTCAAGACGGGTTATTTTCCGCATGTGCGTACTACATTCCGTTACCCACAAATTCCGTTCCACTAAAAGTCCGACCAGATCCGTCACTATGATTCGATGGACGCAATGAGAGTGGTAACACGAGTGCATCGTGTCACGTCTTTCGTTTTCGTTGTGCGCTCTGCTGTCGCTGTTTCAAACAATCACGCACATTAATGTGCGCCACGATCTTGATCGTGCTCTTCCATTGACGCACGACTTGTTCATTTGGTGGCGGGAAACCCGCAGAGACAATGAGCGCAGTGACGAAGCAGTTTTGGCCCTGCGCACTGGCTCCATCAGGTCACCGACTGCGGTAGCGCTTAAAGTGAAACGGAGCATAACATCCTCTGCCGTCCTCCTCCCTGTCACCACGCCCACTTTCTAAAACAGTCAACAAAAACTTCGGCCTAAAAAACCACTCTTCCATTAGCACCGGTGACGCGGTTGTTTCTCCTATTTTTGTATAACGCGTGGCAGCGTTTGAAATCAAGAATATATAAAAGAACAAGGCCCTAAACGCTACTGCGGTACTCACGACTACAACATATTACCTTTGATACATTAATTACGTCTATAACAGCGACACATTAACAAAAGATTTTTTTTAATTTCTCGATGTCACTCTAAAAGTGCTATAAAGTGCTAAAAATCGAGGACGTGCTCAGTAGTTTCCTCTTTATCCATTAAAAAGATAGCTTAAAATGTCTTTAATGACTTCAACCACCTATAAGATAAATAAAAGTAGATTGCCCCACTCATAAACAATAAGGTGAAACAGTAATCTAAATATGTCATCAGGTGAATCAAATACACGAAGTCATGATCAGCCGACAGCTTAAAAAGAGCAGAACGCGTTGCTTATCATATCCACTTTTCACCAGCTTACGATTTATACTTTAGCGTTCGTTTCGAGTAGTGTAGTCAGTTGAACCACCGGTAGAGCCCTAAAGTGTTGATCGGAACCAAACGTCTCATCTTGCCTCTATTGGTCTGTAAGTTACTGGCGGCCATTGGGGCCGAAGGAACCAATCGAGGAGCACAAAAACCGCAGCGTTATGCAGTTCAATGCCTTCATGAGGTTGGCAGGCAGGTCGACCAGCCCAATCAAACGCAATTGACGCGCAGTGACGTTGGGCTTTAATCCGTGTACCTTCGTTAGATGATGTTCTGTCGCTTTCTGACTCACGGTGAAACGAAGTATAGTCCTTGGCACGAAGCCAGCTTAGTAAACGTTAGAATCCCAACACCTTACCATAAAGTAATATAGTGAAACGTAAAGAGAGGACACCAAAAAGCCGAATCGCATCTGTGATAATTGGCGTTTAATGCCCTCCACGCCGCTGGCGCTTTTCTCTAATTCGGTTAATTTTAATTAGAGCCTTCTCTCCGAAAAGTAATTATTTTTTTCGTATTGTTATGATTTGAAATTATTCAAAGCAATTACTTGAAAAACGACTAAAAATAGTGTTAATCAACTACGTCGCCAAAAACCACGTGATAATCAGCTGGCGCCTGCCATGGTGCCTGCCTGCTCTGCACGCCTTCGCCTCTGCAATCATTCTGCAAGGCCTCTCGTCTCGTCCGTTAGTCGTTCGTCCATCGCGCGTGGTCTGGTCCGGTGCCCACGACCGTCCGTCTTTACTTTCTGCTGCATCATGTTCGGTCGACTTTGCATCAATCAAGGTGACGCATGACCGCCCGCGTGCTCGCATGCTCGGCGGGAATTTGTGGAGCCGATCGGTTTGACTCTTCTCGCGCTGTTGCTTGCAGGGCTGTCGGGCTGCACTTGATCGTGTGCATCTTTATTTTCGATGAAATTGTTAAAAAAGAACTTAACTCGCGACCCTGCGAGGGCATTGTCCATGGATTTACAGATGACGGTGTTTAACGAATCTCTAACATTGCAGGTAGAGCCTTGGTTGTTGTGCTCTCTGGAATTTCCAGGAGGTGGGGTGGGCTACGCCTTGCATACACTCTTGGGCAGGCACATGTAAGATTTTGTTTCGGGGAGGGGGGGGCGCTCGCTGTAAAATGCTCTATGAGGGAGGGGGGAGAGGAGGCCCCAGCAAAGGGGAAGATTTCGGGGAGGGGCATGGCCCTCCCCCCCTGCTTACGTGCCTGCTGTTTTCCAGTCACTCCAACAACGTCTTCTGTTAAACGTTGTCTGCTCAGTTCTCTCATTCGGGAGCTTAAGACTGTTGGCTTCACAGTAAAGGCTGTGGTCTGTAATTAGGGGGCTTCAAACGTAAGCTTGGCCAACCAACAGTGTGTGTGTGATAAGCCATTGTTTTAAGTTGACAACGAATATGTTTACTTTATCTTTGATGTTCCGCACCTCCCAAAACAGCCAAGAGAATCTCCAAGCACACAAACTTTGCATTAAAGCTGAGAGTCATTGAGTGGTCCCATATTGTTGAACTTTATCGTACTACCCATGAGATGGGGTTGCAATTGGCTCCAAAACTTACCTAGAGACACTTTTTTAAAAATCGTTCAGTAACATGGAAGTAAATCGTACCAGCACAGGTACTGAGTGCTTCACTCTTTCCTGCAATCATATCCCTTGTTTATGCCAAGGAGCTTCCTGAGGCACCCATGGCTACAGCCTATTTCTGTGATAGTATGCACATACGTTTTGATTGTCTAAACCGGCTCACAATCTCAAGAAGACCGGGCCAGAAGTTGCGTCATGCCTTTTTCATGACAGGGAGGAAGTCTGAAGAATACTCTGGATTTCCTTCACCGGCAACTCGGATGGATTTCAGCATGGCAGTTCCAAAGAAGGAGGGGGCAACTACGCGGGCCACCGCATGGAGTGGCAAGCTACTGTAAGGTGTCCACCCGGCAACGGCACGGGATGAGGCGTTCAAACATCACATGACTTTAAGTGCCCACTTGCACGACGCCTGCAGCAAGACCCACTTGAGAAACTTTTTGGAGCTATATGCGACAAATGCTGGGCTGCAACACAAACCCAAATGTGCATCAGTCTACCTTGAGAATAAAACACATGAGGGATAAAGAAACTGTTCAGGCTGTTCGAACAATGAAGACGTAGAGGATGGCCAAGGCTGGACCTCATCAAGGAGTTGCTAATATCTTCGCACCATGGAAATTTAATTTCCAGACGACGTGTGGGCTGCCCTCCAATTGATAAGTTCCCGCCACTAGAGGATATTTATGAGCTTGCATCAGACATCAGGTCTAACGTAGTTGATGACTCGTCCACTTATTACGTTTGGGGCTATTTGATCAAGCGTGTGCTTGAACAAACAACCCACAGCTCTGGCTGTTCTCGGCATAGCTATGGGATGAGTCTGATAATTTGACAGGCCTCACCAGTACTTTCTTGTGCTTAAAGCATACCACGTGCCAGGAAAACTCTTCAGGAACTTAGTAGTACCATCACAGCTAGGCTGCCTTTACTTTCATTCAGCAACTAGAAAATCACTTTCTTCCTATACTAGAGAATGTGGCACATCTTCGAAAGTGTATGCCGCCTTGTATCACACACTTTGGGGTCTGGGTGGTTTTAGCCTTTGCTCAGAGGAGTGCCGCAAAAGGCTTTTAAAATGTTCTGTTTGTGTGTTCGATTACTTAACCGGTTTACGCTTGTGTTTGCATGTTCGATTACTTAACTGGTATTTGGACAAAGTTCGGTTGCACTCTTCAGTAGCTGGTAAGCAACCTAGACAGGTTTAAGTGTTAATAGTGTACTAACTGAGAGCGGTTGCCAAACCAAAAACAGAAGCGCTTCATTAATTGGGCGGTGTTGCTTGCACTCAAAGATTTGTTTCTCTTTTTCCAGAACGTCTATCACGGCTCCCTACCAAAACATTTATTCACTTTCTACAGAATTTTTATAGAAAATAGTGTATAGAGGCTCAAGATATTCGAAAGAAATGTATCCACTTTTGTACCCACTGTCCATAGTCTTTTAGCCGCTTTTTCTGAAGCCATATTTTTCTGAACAATTTCGGGGAATGTTTAGGGACGTTGAATCTTGTCAGATTTCGAATAGAGCTATCACTGTTTGGTAATAGCTTGCCCGCAGTGAGTTAGAGGCTATGAAAAATGGCGTTTTTATATTAGCCGAAAATTGGGAATTGTACTATCCACTGCGTGCTGGACTCTTATAATACTCTTATGACTGGTAATGATAGCGATGTCTTATTTACTTCTGGACTTACTTCCTGTGCCCGAGTCGGCGTGAAAGCGAATGGATCATTCAGCATGTTCTCTGTGGAAAGTTTTGTTAACTTGGTTCTGCTAAGAATCTATTACGAAGTGTACGATATGCCGAAATCCCCATATTAATTTATTTTTGTGAGTATCTGTTTCGTATAAAACATACAGAGCTTCTGAGTAAATCATGTATACATGAATGTGGTCGAATAAAATGTTTTCGAACCACGCCTGTTGTTGACTCAAAACGCTCCACCAGCCAGCGGTCCATGTGGCGGTGTGTAACTCGATGTTTTACAATAAGGAATGCTAACAAGAAAATACACTCTGTTTTGTGAAGTAGTTGAAATATTGTTTGGCACATTTTGTACAAGTTCTATCATAAAAAAATTAAATAAAAATGCGTCAATATTAGGGGAAAAAAAAACAAAAAACAGCGGCTTTGGGAGTCGCGGAGCTCCCGAAAGCCAAGCGAGGAGGGAAGGAGAGAGAAGGTACCGGGAAACCGGAGCAGAAACGTTCAAACCGAAACCGAAATGCTAACTTGACCGGAACCGGATTGAGATTACGCTTAATGCCGCCCGCTAGAGTGCTCCCTGTCACTCGTCTATCTCGGCCGCTGGGGCCTATGGCAGTGTCCGCTCTTTACCTTGTGTATATTACTCTATGCTTTACTCGGATAAACACATTTTACTCAGCTCATTTCAATTTTCGCAGCGCATCTACATCGCCAAATACTTCTCTCGGGGGTGCTAAAATCACGCGTTCGAGGGAACGGACGGCCATCCGTACTGTCGATGCTGCCCGCGGATTCGCGCTGCGCCCTGGGGAAATCTGCCGCCGACGCACCGAGGTATTTGAACAGCAAGTCGTCTGCTTCTTTTGCAGGGGTTGTGGTGACGTCAGAACGCGATCTCTGATTGACACCGATTAAAAGGATAATGAATAGACTTTTAGGCAGCTTGCTTTGAGGTCTACCCACTATCCTTCTGAGGGCCGGTCGGAGCTCACGTCTTTTCGACGTAACCACAACCAGCATGGAACAAGACAGCGAGACCGCCATGTGGACAAGGTTTCACGACGATAGATGGCGCGCCACCCCAAGACCGCGGAGTCTAGCGGTTTGAATTAGGCACAAAATGTCGGCGCCGAGGCCAATAAATCCATTTGCGCAAAGTAGCATGTATTCCCTATTGTAGAGTGTATAGAAAAACTACTCGAGCAGCGAAACATACGCTGCAGGAGAGACGAAAGTTGTGACGTCACGCTGAATAGGGCGAGTTTGGTCATCGCAACTAAAGAAACATAGGTCGTGGCCACTTGTGCGCTTGCCTTTATCGCTTCGCTGCAAAGGATATTGCGTTATCAGCCAATGGAAGCACCGGAGAACGCCATATGGGTGGAAGCGTGGCCCTAATAATCCACCCTATTGAAAAATATTTTTTACCGGAATGTCATTTCCAGTAAAAGTCTATTTTTACTGGATTATGGGACTGTTTTCACTTCCAGTAAAGCCGTAGTTTACTGGAATGTCACCGGATTTCTACTGGAATGTCACCGGTTGTTTTGCAGGAATGTCACCGGTTTTTTACCCGAACGTCACCGGATTTCCCCACCGGAAGTTTGTTTCCAGTAAAAAATCTACTTTTACTGGATTATGTGGGACTCTTTTCGCTTCCCGGTAAAGTTAAGCAATTTACCCAGAAGATAACCAGATAATAATATCTTTATTATCTTTGAAAAATATATGTGTGCGTGCTGGCCCACGAAAGCAAAGATGCTTGTGTGTGAGACCAGGCAGCCAATAAAATACCGTGACACAGTGAACACTGGAGAAACAAAACAAACAAACAACAATAATGTAGGAATGTTGGCAACAAATACGCACTAAGTAATTATATAATTATTATTGTGCGAGCGTGAGAGCACCATTCTCTTACATTCTGTTTTACCGCGACGAAAGGATGATATGTTCAGCAAAGACTCTGGTAAACTGGTAAAAGATTGGCCAGAATTCAGCATGTTTTTCTTTCTTTTTCGGAAGTCAGCGGAAGGCGCTTAGGAGGAAGCCTGGTGTATGTTTGCCAGATGCTGGACGATTCCGGTGGCAATTAAAGTGGTAGGTCACAACGGGCCTGAAGGTTGTATGTATGCCCCATTTGACCGGTCGATACCCGAGCCGAAACAATTTGCACAGCTGGCAGACCAGCTATCGTCAGACCAAATAGGAACAACCGAGTTCTTTGTCGCAAAAGATATCTCTACTGCAATTGCCGCTCACAATGCCGCTGGGGTAAATTCCTGGACGTTGCGGTAATAAAGGCGCGCGCAGGTGCACCGTACGGACACACACGTATGCTCTCAGTAGCACGTTTAGCGAAAACCACGAACGCGCGAAACGAACATCCGCTCGCCGTTGAGAACTCACGGGCACAGATCACGATGTCGTCCCTGATGTCCGTCGCCGCGGGTGCACCAGGCGTCAGTAGCACGCTTAGCGAAAACCACGAACGCGGAGAACGAACATCCGCCGCCGTTGAGAAAATCCCGGGCACAGATCACGATGTCGTCCCTGATGCCGCCGCCGCGGGTGCACCAGGCGTCAGTAGCACGCTTAGCGAAAACCACGAACGCGCGAAACGAACATCCGCCGACGTTGAGAAATCTTGGGCACAGTTTTCTCTCGCTGGATGCTTTTGGAGCGGACGGACAAAGAGGCGTAAGAAACAGGTCACTGAAAGATATTTTCTTTTCATCTGCACGCACGCCGCTGCTCTGGAAGATACGGGTCGCACACATGAGAGCGAGAATCGAGACTGAGCGTTCGTTCCTGGCCGGCCGTTGCTCGTTGACGGACAGAGAAGCCTGGTTTTTCTTAAAAAAAAAAAAAAAAAAAAAAAAAGTGAGCGAGCGACCTTTTCGCGCATTTTCCCCACGGCCCAATGCGAGGGAGAGAGAGTGCGTGAGGGACTCGTCCTTGGTGCGAGGCACCAAGGACGCCTGATCCCCGGCTCGCCTCGGCTTCCCCCTTCCCTCGCGTCGGCTTTGATGTAAAGTTCGGTAAACAGGAAAGCGAGTCAGCCGTTTCGGGTAAGATTAAAACCAGGTCGTCTGGGAGACAGCGAAAGTGGCTGCCGGTGACGTTTCAGCGAAATCTGGGCATGATGCCGATGAAATTTCAGCGGGAAATCATGTTTGCCGGCAAATAATCTCGCACAGACTGCCGGTAATGACTGGTTTCGGATGAAAACGGGTGAAAGCGCACCACCTTTTTGGATCGTCAGCACAGTTCGCTGCACGCACTTCTTGAGGGTTACGCAGCGTCGTCCCGAGCTTCCAGCACATCGCACTCACGAGAATGCCGCCCAGGTGGTCATCGTACCTGCTCTGGCCGCCGACTTTGCCTGTCGCAAATAGCAGGTTGTACCGGTGATCGCTGCCACCTTTTTGGGTCCGTCAAAACAGTTCGCTGCACGCACTTCTTGCAGGATTACCGCAACGTCGTCTCGAGCTAAAACACGCACTCACGGGAATGCGCTGCATTGGCAGCCACTCCTTACTAAACTCAGTCCCACCTGCTCCGAGCTTGCCTTCCTTGTCTTTAGCGCTTCCCCTTTCGTCGGCTACCAGTGAAGTTCGGTGTCCGGAAGAAAACGAGTGGCTTCCGGTAAGTTCCGGAACGACGGGTAATCAAAGAAGAGTGGTTCCTGCAGCAAAACTTTCTGCGAAAGGGTCTTCCGGTGATACTTCCACCACAGACTGGTAAGCGAGCGCTGATTTCTGGAGAAAATGAGTGGAAATTGACCCGTTCTCACGCGAATGTCACGGCAGTTTTGTCGGATTTTTAGCATAAAGTGGCTCCGGTAAAAGCCTACACACCGGAATCTGAAGTAACTGAAAGTGGCGGCCGGTAATATTTCCACCCGAAAAATTGGTAAACTACGCTGGTTTCTGGTGAAAATGAGTGGAAATTAACCCGTTTCCACCGAATGTCACTGGAAGTTTTTGCCGGATTTTTCAATAGGGCTTAACGCTCACGTGTTTCTTCAGCTATCAGTGACTCTACTTCTTATATTCTTTCCGGAGTTGTTGCGTCGTGCTCAGAGTGCAATATGTGGAGTCACATCGTAGGTGACGTGCATTTATCAACCCCAGCCGAGCATGTTTTGGAACAAGGACCTGTGATTCACGCAAAGCACAGAAGCTTGACGATGTTAATAAGTTCCAGAATTAATACACTCCGCAAGAATAGGGCCCTCATATTAACAGCGAATAAATTAAGGCATTTTAGCAACCCTAAAAAAAAAAACGGGTCCGTTTACTAAATGTTGATTTTGGGACCACCAGAAGAATTTGCGAAACATGTATCATACAGTTATGTGTATGAGACGAGAAAGGGGTTTTGTTTGTTCCTGAATGCCGAAAACTGCGGATATTAAGCTCATCAAGCTGTAACCAAGAATTTCCTTGCAGATTCAAAGCAAACAAAACAAAAAGAAGACAGCAACAAAAGCAGCCAAAAAACGCCATCCTCTTATTACTAGGAAAAACGACCACGGTAGTCTAGTTGCCAATATCCAAACCAGCCAAGAACAATCAACGATTCGTTGCTAGTTTAATTCGAGCGCGATTGTTTTAACAATGACTATATAAAAAAACAAAAGAATAAAAACGTTAAAGACGTACAGAATTACCCCAAGCTGAGATACCGAGTGCCCCGGCAATTTCTAACTCAAAAAATAGGTTTGCCTATATATCTTCAGAAGAAAAAAAAAAAAAAAGAAACCACGTCGTTTCTAGATTTTTCATTGATGTCCAGAGCACTGAGTACTCTATTCCGCACACACGACTCTTACAAATCCACCATCGAGTTCCGAGGACTTGTGCCGTTCCAAAATACGGCGCGACATAAACTTGTGTAACAACCACGATTAGGTCCTACATATTTATTTAAACTATTTAAATTCATTAAATCTACCGAGTAAATCGATTGCCAGGAACCACCACGAACGTCGGCCGTGCTTCTTCGTTCGATTCACGCGTGAGATCTCGCCTCCCGTTCGCCTTCTTTTGATCTAGTTTTTGGGTGATTCGCGCCACAAATACTCTACCTCCCCTTCTGTGCTCCTTTCAACAAGACTGAGATTTACATTTTGTTTGCACTAAAATATAATGGTGGTAAACTCCACGAGACTTGGTGAAGCGGAGTTAGGAGCAAATTACTGCACATCTGCAGCTTGCGGTGGGTCGTGGTCATCATAGGGATCGTAGAGCGACGCGCACCAGCAATATCTGAGGCCATCGTACAGTTTTGATACTTAGATGCAAACTGAGTGGAGCCAGTTTCGGTCTTCTTTATGATGAGCAGAGTGGGATCTGTTGTGCGCTTGTCATGTTTGCTCATCAGATCGAGGGATTGGTTTAGGCGAGGCAGTGATGGTCGGCGGCGAGTCGGGTGGGAATGGTGGAAGCATCGACTGCACTGTCTGGATTCGAAGGTAGTTCCCGATGAGCGTGTTTCTGGCTGTCAAAAGGCGGTTTTCTTCTCGCCCGTTGTAATCAATGGTGAATGTGTTTGTTCCACTTGAGAGCACCTTGTCCGGCCCAAATTATGGTTGCTGGAGTGACCTTTTGGAGCCGTACTGAGCGTATAAATAAGTGGCTGCAGTTGTCAAGTTCGTTTGAGTTGTAGACCGCAGCTCGATTTTGCCTCGGAGAAGTGTGGGTCTGAGGTTTTGCATTGTCGATCGCAGCTGATTGGTATATGTCGTAGGATCGGGAGCTGGCTCTTCCAAACCAGACATAAGAAATTTTCCGGGTAGGCGTAGGCTAGAGGCCTACACCAGCTCGGCTGGGCTGCACCCAAGGTCTTGTTTCAGAGTTGCTCAAAGTCCGAGGAGAACGATCGGCAAGCTCGTGTTCCACTCAGTTTGAGTGGAGTGTGCCATAGGTGACGCTTTGAGTGAACAATGCAAGCGTTCGAGGAGACCATTTGAAATAGGGTGGTATGCGGTCGTTCGTATATTTGTGGACCCTAAGAGTGACAGACGCTGTTGGAAGAACGCGGATTGAACTGGCGACGTCCTGGTCCGTAGTGAGAGTAGATGGGACGCCAAATCAGAGACCCAGCATTGAACGAAGGTGCGAGCCGCAGTGCCTGCTCGAATATCTTGGATGGTAAGCACGCCTCCGGCCAACGGGTAAATCTATCGACCCAGGTGAGGAAATAGTAATACCCATCAGATGGTGACAGGCGTGTCACAGCGTCGATGGGGACATGGTCGAAGCGCTTTGTCGCGGTCGAGAATGAATAGAACAGCGCAGAGGTGTGACGTTACGCCTTGTATTTTGGCAATAAATGCAGGTTCGAGCCCAGTTTGGAACATCCTGTTGATTCCCGGCCAGAGGAAGCCCCGTTCGGTCAATAAATGCTGTATGACGGATGCCGGGGTGGGCAGACCGTGGAAAAAGTCTAAGCTTGCCTGCAAAAGTTGGCTGTTATAAAGGGTCTCGGATAAAAGTTTAAAAAAAACACAAAAAATCAATTGAATTCACTTCCCGGTGTACAACTTTGCGAGAAATAAAAAAAAGTATTGTTTTGCCTCCGCACACGGCAACGTTGTGCAACGCAAATCGAAGAAGTAAGGTTTCATAATCGTAAAACTATTGGCTTTTAATAAAACGGTAGTCAACAATTCTAATCATTCGTTTTTTGTATATTTTATATTGCAACAGCCAGTGATAAAGTTAATGAATTCCAAATGATTGATCCGGATTTTAATCTTGACCAGACTAATGCCTTAAAGAAGTGTAGTAAGCAACGGGCCGTAGAAACAAGGCGACACAACCCTGAAATCATTCCCAGTAGGCTAATTGCTTCATTAATGATTAAAGATATATGATTATTAAAGGGCAATTAACTTTCGATGGATACATGGAGGTCCTTGATTAAAGGAAATCAAGGAATCAGGGTCCCTCCTAGAATATATAAAACATAAAGTACGTTGCGCTTTCTAGATAGCACAATGGATATAGTTTCCTTGGGGCTAAGTCACAAGCGTTTTTTGGCGTACCATTCAGAAACGTGGTCTACGTCAGCCTGGAGAAGGGAGCAATCAGACAATGCCTTAATACTTATTAAAAGTTTAAGATCATTAGCAAACAAAATATTTAATGCATCGGTAAAACAGGAAGAAATATTATTTACAAACAAAAGAAAAAAAGTGGCCCCTAGCTGGATCCCTGAAATACATCAGAGTTTGAGATAAACTCGTCGAAATAGCTATCAGAAATCCGTACAGAGTTCCGACGACCGATTAGATTAAAACCTCGTGATACTTCTTTACAAGTAAAGACAACCAGTAAAAATGACAAAGAACATTACACTGGAACAAAATGGCGGCATGCAGTTCAAACCTCTGCTGTGCGCCCCTATTCGTTTCCTGAAACCTGTACCATCTCGCTGTCGGCGCTCCAAAGAATGTTGCGACCTGTAGGAAGCTCTTATCTAGTGACTTTAGATTAGATAAGTGGAAAACCAGGAACAAATATGCGGGCTGAAACTACGCAAGGCAAGCTTCTGTAGCAGTAAAAAATGGCATACACAATCGAACGCTTTCGACATGTCAAAATAAATTGCATCTACCTGTCCCCTACTTGACACCGCTGATGCAGAGTAACTTAAGAACGAGCATAAATTTGACTCAACTGACCTCCTTTTTAAAAAAAAAACGTGTTGAGATGCAGATATCATTGGTCTAAGGTAAAAGTAAATACGCTCATGTATTACTTTTTCAAAAACTTTTGCAAACCTACATAACAATGACACTGGACGGTCATTATTAACCAATGTTGAATCACCGTTCTTAAATATAGGAACAACTACAGAGACTTTCTAAAGCTCGGGAAAACGTCCTTGATCGAGAGACAAGTTAAAACAGCGCATCGAAACAGGTGCAAGTAAAGATGAACAGCCTTTTATAAGAAACATTGCTATGTCATCTACACTGCTCGATAATTTGTGTGTGAGTTCTTTTACGGCCTCTAGTATATCTTCTTCACCAACAACAAACGAAGACAGAAAAGTGATGCACTAAACATTAATAACACCAAAAGATCTACTCATAGGAGGGGAAAAACACGAGCTAAATAAGTCGGCAAAGCTATTCGCTATTTCGGAGGGCAAACAATGTTACCCATTATCATCTCGAAGAAAAATACTATATTTTTTTCCACGGAAGTGTTGCTTAGCAAAGCGCCAGAATTTGTTCGGATTTTTTCTAAGATATTGCTCAACTCGTCAAGGTGGAAACCGTTATCTTCTTTATAGAGCTTCTTAAGGAGACAGCGATGAATGCTAAACTTTTGGTGCAATAAAGTTAGCCCTGTTTTTTGTATAGGCGATGATAGTGCGGCTTCTTCTTAATGCGTTTTTTTTTTAAATCTCTTGAGAACCAACTTGGATAACGGGAGCTGCGCGTCAACCGTTTAGGAACGAAAGCCTCTACAGCTTTCCTATCTATCGTGGTCAAGTTTCACCTAGCAGAGTCCACTCTGCCATCATTCAAGACAACTCACAGGTCATAGTTATCCAAAAATTTAAACAAGCCGAGATACTTTTCTTGAGAATAAGAATACTCAACTGAAGTACTTTTACACCTGGCCTATATAATAAACAAAACTTCGTCTTGAGCGGTGGATGGTAAACATCAGTGGGTACGAATGGGTTTGCAGCTGATACCGCCTACTCAAGCAGTTCAGTAGATAAACACATATCTAGAATGTTCCAACAAGAAGTTTGATTTGCATTGTATTGATAAAAAATAAAAAAAATAAAAGTTTTGTAAGCGAAAATAGCCAGGCAGCTTTTAGAGATGACGCGCCAGTTTTGCAAGAATTAATGCCATCGCCCCAGTCAATTCAAGGCAAATCCTAGAATCTGGACAGGAAACTTATAAAATTCGACCTTTCCTTGTAGTATTTGAAAATGTGTTATAAATTCTAGATCGCTAATAAGAGGAGCGAAATTGTAATTTCCGATCAAATAGTTAAAATCAACGCTGGCACATAGTTTAACCCAGACACACTTTGCATAGAATTCGAGGTCATTGCTTCGGTGGCACTGAACTAAAGAATTTACTACAATCAGTACACCCCCCCCCCCCAGTTATAAACCCGTTTTAGCATAGTCTCCGTCTTGGCGAAACACCGTAAAAGTTAGAGGAAATATATATATTTACAGAAATGCCGGGACAGAGCCAGGTCTCAGATAAACATATGATCTCAAATGATCTTTACAAAATATTATACATAAACTCAATGGCCTTAGAACGGAGGCCCCAATCGTTTTGATAATACAGTTCAAGTGTTTTAGGCATTTACAACTGGTGAAGATTCGGCCCCATACAATCTCGAGCTGTTCATTTTGCCAAAAAACTGGTGAAAGATAAAACCCTTTGGCCACATTTCTGCTTTGTTCAGGATGCCAAAAACTGAATAGTCAACCGTTAGACGAAACGAAGATTGTGAATCGAATTTCGGATGCACCTTGGTAATGCTGGTACTTTGGCTATCTAGGAAAGAGGCTATAAGGTTCTCAATATCTGCAACTGATATTTTGGGTTGCAATCATGATTCAAAGAGAGCGTTCGTGTAAGGCTGGCGAAGCCACGGCAAGAACCTTATTGGACTTTGCAGTTCCGGATTACGTCGGAACCCGTTTTTTCGCTTCAAGACTTCACAGCTGCAGCGTTGGACGACGACAGCCGTCGTCGTCAAACGCTGCAGCTGCTTGACCAGCATTGCCCCTGTAACCGGTGTCCTGTGAACGGAGGTCGCCCACAACGTCGTCTGCCAAAGGGATGGCTGACGTGGCGGCTGCACCATTGTTCCAAGCGGTCTTGGGCACCGCTCCCGATGCTGACGCGGGTTTTCCGGTTGAAGATGCCTCTGGCCGCATGAGTTCCGCGTCGTCCGCGATCGTCGTAAACGATGTTTAAGGTTTCAAAGCAATAGGCAGGCGTTCCAGCAACCTTTTGTTCAACAGGCGAATTTCGGAACGCATAAAGGTATTCTCTGGCTTAAGGCTCGATAGTCAGGATGTCCACTTTCGATGACAGCTTATTCAACAGTCGAACGAGGTCGCTCGTTGCCTCCGACGTCCAACCAGCTGCAGCACTTTCTGAATGTGAACGCGGTTGAAACAAATCCGCCTCGTCTTGCTTGTCATCCTCGTTGTTGAGTGTAGCATCCGATGAACCTCGGCGGCGCCAGGCACAATTCGAGCATTTATAAGCGCTCGTACCGGTTTGCATCAACACGTCATATTCCTCTTGACCTACGCCGATGAATTTGCAGTGGTAACGTCGATTGCACGATCCAGAACAAGGCAGGAACTGCTGTATGGCGTAAGAACGAACAGAGCGCGTACCGTACACGTCTGTCGGCACCGCAATTATTCCGCCGAAAGATACCGATGGGGCAATTCTTGGCAATATCATCCATTATGAACAAAATCAGCCTAAAATGTTCCAGAATTACTATAATTAGCTACCATAGAAAATACTGGCTACAGATGCCTACCGATAGCCATTGCTAGCCATTCAAAATCAACGTTGTAAAAATTAGATTCTAATAACCAACAATAGCCACTTGAAGTCCTTCCCCATTTCTAAACAGATAAATAGCATATAGTTATCAATAATGATTAGTAATACTTATATGCTGTAGTTCGAAGCCCACCTAATAAAATTATAGATGCTCATAGCCAACAATAGCCAGTTGAGGCTATTGTCATGCATAAACATTGAAATAGCACATATTTTATTATACCCACAAGTCGTCATTGGTAGTCATTTGAAAAACGAGAGGCTAATAGCCAATAATTGCCAATAGACACTTCCGAAATTCAGTGCTATCTGGTGGCCCGTGTGGCAATTTCGATTTTGCCATACGAATGGCAGAAATTAACCTTTATTTTATCGGGCATCGTTACTTTCGCAAGTCAACGGCACACAAGAATTTTTCAATGTGAGTTCTTTGGCGATCACTTTCAATTTAATGGCGACCAAGACGCTGCGGTGAGAACAAAGCTCGAACCCACAAAGACGCCTCGATAAAATTGTATACACCAAAGGGCTCTAAAGCCGATTGTGTGCCGCTTACAGATTGAGTGAATCTGAGTTAGAATTGAACGCTTACGTCGCTATTGTGTTCCATTCCTATGTCACGTCATACGAACCCCCAAATGTAAACACCTCGCATCCTCCGCTCAGGAGCATCTTCAACGTCCTCCTTTATCAGTTACTAGAGGGCCGCCATTGGTACGGCACAGATGCCTTTCCACAGATGCTGACAGTGATCAAAGTGGCCAGACTGAATTTCGGAAAGGGTTAATTGAAGCCATTTCACTTCGTAAAAAAAGAAATAGCTCATAATTATCAATACTTCTTGCTGATAGACATTACTAGCCATTTCAGTTGCCATTCGAATTAAAAAAGCCGTTTACAACTCCCTGTAACGCCGAATTAGAGCGCAGCTCTTGGGGAGGAGGGGAAGGCACGGGGGGGGGGGTCACGTGACCTCGGGGAGCGGGGGGGGTCACGTGGCCTGGGGGTCACGTGACCTCGAAGAGGGGGTTCCCGCTAATTTAGCGGGAAAATTTTCCACTAGACTTAGCGGGAAAATTTCCGCTAGATTTAGCAGGGAGAAATTTTCCGCTAGATTTAGCGGAAAATTTTCCGCTAGATTTAGCGGGGAAAATTTTCCGCTAAATTTAGCGGGGAAAATTTTCCGCTAGATTTAGCAGTAAAATTTTCCGCTAGATTTAGCGGGGAAAATTTCCCGCTAGATTTAGTGGGGAAAACTTTCCGCTAGATTTAGCGGGGAAAATTTTCCGCTAAATTTAGCAGGGAAAATTTTCCGCTAGATTTAGCGGGGAAATTTACCCATCATGACCGCGCGGTTACGCCGACGGTGACGGCGACGCCGACGCCGACGGCGACGCCGCTCAAGCCGAAAACGGGCGCCTAAGAGCTGCGCTCTAAAATACATGCTTATAGCCAATAATAGCGACTTGAAGACATCCTCATAATTGAACACGGAAATTTTGCTCAATTGTTGTTTATACTCATAATAGCCATTGCTAGCCACTTAAAGTCATTCCAGTTTGTAAACACAAAAGTAGGCCATAACTTTTAACACTAGTCACTAATAGCCATGTGTAGCTTATTTCAAGCAAATCTCATACAAATAAATGCTTACAGACGATTAGCCAGTTGACCCCATTTTCATCCAATAACTCTGAAATAGCACAGAATTGTCAATTATACTTCCTAATAGCCATTGCTAGCCATTTCAAGCGAATCTGATCGGAAATAGATGCTACTAGTCAACAACAACCACTTAAAGCCATTCCAGTTAGTAAACACAAAAATCGCTCAAAGCTATCAGTATTCACGAATAGCCATTTGTAGCCATATGAAGCCAATCTAATAAATCAAAATAAATGCTTCTAGCAAATAATGGCCACTTGTTGACATTTTCATTCATAAACACTGAAATAGCAAATACTTATCATTTATACTCAATCATTTCTAGCCATTTAAAGCGAGTCTGATCAGAAATAGATGCTAATAGCAAACAATAGCCACATAAAGTCATTGCTGCAAGTAAACATAAATCGCTCCTTAATATCAATACTCGCCACTAATAGCCATCTGTATTAAAATCACCTAAAATTGGATGCATAAGCCAATAATAGCCGCTTGAAGCCATCTACTCATTTTTAGACTGAAATAGCAGAAAATTGTCAATTATCTCATCAATATCCATCAGTCGCCATTTAAAGTCAGTGTGCTCAACAATAATGTCTATTAGCCAACAATATCTACTTAGAGCCATTCCATTTCGTAAAAATATAAATAGCACAATCAATAGTTAACTACTGATAACCATTTGTAGCCATTTGAAGCCGATCTAATAAAAAACAGGTGCTTATAGCAAATAATAGCCACTTGAAGCCATTTTCATTCATAAATACTGAAATAGCATATAGTTTCTATTATTTTGACTAATAGCCATAGTAACCATTTGAAGCCGATCTGGTCAGAAATAGATTCTAATAGACAACAATAGCCACCTGAAGCAATTCCAATTCATAAACAAAAATAGCTCGAAGTTTTAATACTCATTATTAATAGTTGTCTGTAGCCATATCTATCAAATATATTAATGCAAAAGCATTAACTGTTCCATGGAGTGAACCGGCGTTATCAGCTTTTGAAGCCGCGTCAAATGGCACCTAAACTCCCCTGTCACAATGGAGTGAAGCCTGTCGTCTGTAGCAGCGATTTGATGGAAAGGCTTCCATTGGCTGGAGAGCGTCATAGTTTCAAGGAACGAGGCTCCCATTGGCTGCCGCGCGGCGTAGCTCCAAGGAATGCCACCCCACAGAGAAGCCCTCTGCATGGTGGCGCAGCGGCACGGCCTCCGGTAAGAGGGAGCGGCTGGCCGCAGAGCCAGCAGGGCCCTCCTGGACAGACTCCGGAAAGGCTGCACGGCCGAGTTTTGCGGGGCGCGGCCACTTCACGAGAGCGCCCGCTCGGCCAGCGGCCGCAAATTGGGCAGTAGCGAAACATGGCCGTTCACGCCAGTTCGCCGCAAACGAACTAAGGAGCAGAAGAACGACATTCATGCTTGCGCATTTAAAACTAATAAGAAGTGCTTAAGTCTTCGGAATTTCATAAAACTGGAGGATGATCGCCAAAATTAGCCTGTTGAAGCCATACTAATTCACCAACACCGAAATATATAATAGTCAATTATTTCATCAATAGCCATTGGCAGCCACTTAAGGTAAACCTGGCCAAAGAAGATGCTAATAGCCAACCAAATCTACGTGAAACCGTTCATACGTGTAAACAATCAAAACCAAATCAAATATTTCTTTATAATAATCACTTCTAGTCATTTAGAGCCATTCCACATCGATCTCATCAAGGATTGATGGTTATTGCCATTTATGGTGACTTGGAGCCAATGACATTTAATAAGACATGTCTCGGTAGAAATAAAACAAATAAATCAACAAGCTTAGAAAAAGTAATGAATTATTTAGATTGTGCAAAATTGCGATGCAAATCCTGTTAGGTTTGTACAGCACACTACATTTTGACAAAAAACCAAGACGTCCATTATCCCGAAATTTTGCTCCCTATGCTCCATACATATATATATATATATATATATATATATATATATATATATATATATATATATATATATATATATATATGAGAGAGAGAGAGAGAGAGAGAGAGAGAGAGAGATTATCAATTCCTGTACTGATACAGACCCACGTGCTCCATTTCCGGTGAAAATAGCTAGTTGTCCACTCCCTGAATCCAGGATCGCTTCTTGCTTCCTTCTCCGGAGTTTCCTGTATTAGTATCGAAGGTATTCGTTAGAACTCTTGAACTGTTTGGCGCTTCCGCGTTGCCTCTCGTGCGTAATAGTCGGGTTCCTGCTCATTTTTCTGTTCTCTCCCCGTTGCGGCCGACCGTCTATTCTGCTCGGCGCTGCGCGCTTGCCATTGTTGTTTGGCCATGTCTAAAAGAAGCGCAAAGAGAACTGGGTAAACACAAACAAAAAACGCGCTATTTTTTTTTTTTTTGTAGAGGCGTTGATGATTTGAGACGGCTTTGCGGCTGCGGTTTCGGAGCTGCCGCTGTACTGGCGTAAAGAAAGGATGGAGCGAGAGTGAGAGACAGAGAGCGATAGCGCGTCTTGCCATAGATAACGTGTCTGTGCGATGGGCGACAGCGATAAGGAGATAGTGAGAGCGCTGCGGCGATAGGGCTGCGCGCACCACGCGGTCATGCGGATTTCGGCTCATGGACGCTATCGGGCTTTGCCTGAGAGGCCACTAAGAGCTGCCGTCGTAAAGCATAGTGGTAAAGCGTAGGTGAGTAATTTGACGCGACAAGTGCAGTTTGACGATACCAGAGCACGAGGCGGATGTGGAGATAAGTCACACGATATATCTGGGATTCCGTGTTTTCGGAGTTTTGTTTTGTTGAAATCAGAGTGTGTTTTTCGAAGTTTGTTTTTCGCTGGAAAGTCGCGGTTCATCGGAGTTTATTTTTGCTAGATTCCCAGTTCTTTGAAAGCAGGAAATTGTTTTAGTCTTTTCAAAATGTAAAAAAATATAAAAAATATGAAGTCCGGCTACCATGCTTTATTGTCTCAATGGAAACTTGATGATCTAAAATCCAAACCCTTTTTCTCAGTAGTTGGAGATTTAAAGGAAAATTGATGTGTCATCTCCTCAGGACAACTGACCCTATGCTCTTATAAAGCTGAATTAAAACGAAAACGACTTTTTACTCTTTATTTTGTAGTTGTGACCTCGAAATTTAGATTTTTTATGATAAATTCGAATTGACGCAAAGTTTAACGGCGAGTATTTCCGATTTTTTTTCGGATTTGTTCGAAAACACGGAACCCTAGATGCATTATACCTCGCTGACGACGCTGACAAACATCTGCCTAAATGTTATTCTGAATAACTACAAATATTTGCGTACACCGATAGGAACACGTTAAAAAAGTTGTATGAAAAAAGCGAAGTCAAATGTTTCGTCCGATACATAAAACATTTCCTTCAATAAATACCATTACTTTAAAATAAGTAAATACCGAACTTGTTTATAGTTTTAAAATGTTTGAAGTTGTATTCTGACAAAATATGTTCTAGAGCAATCATATTCCACATCTTAGCACAAAAAAAAATAAAAAAGTAACTGTTAAAAAAAAGCCTAAGATTATAGGGAGCATTAAAAGGACCGGAGCCGCACTTGACCCGTCGATGCTTCATTACCGTTGCCGGGTGCAGACGGAGCCCGTGATGTTTGCCAAACGACGAAACTTTCAGAACTTTGGCAGATACCGCTCTCTTGAAATCGTTCATTCGTATGATATCGTTGGCATTTATGACGGGTACGAAGCCTTTTGTTATTGAGATCTTCATTTGCGCGCTGAAATCTGGCGCACTACATTCTTGTTCGGAAGTGGCCATCCCAACGCTCCAAGCGGCGCTCTAATCACCATGGCAACGGCTCCAAACGCGCGGGAAGGCGACATCGGCGCGGACTCTCCCGTGAGCTCCTCGCCCGAGCACATGCGCAGAGCACCGGACCTGCTTCGGATCGCCTTCTTTTGGGCGACATTTTGGACGGCTGCGTGCTGAAGCAACTCACTGAGGACGAACTTTCTCACCGGGGACCAAACTTTTTACGGTAAGTGCATTGACAAGACTTAGCGCATTCCTCGAATTGCTGTAGAGATTACTGTTGCACCGCAATTTTCTTGTACTTAAAGGGTAACTGCAAAGCTAAAAGTGTTTTTTTTAAACAGCCTAATTGGGACAAGCATGTCACCAAAAAAATCTTCCGCGAAAAAACAAATTTTTTTAGCATTATTTACGCCACAGGACGTAATTTAGTCGGGGTCACAACTTCTCCAAATCTGAAACTCCAGCTCTTTCGACGCGCGCGGAATGGCTGCTATACGTCACTCCGTGACGTATAATACAAACTTTGTGGCGCGAGATTTAAAACGGACGAAATAGCCGCCAACTAAAATAAGTCTCGCGCAATACATATTGCTGTAAAAAGTTCTGTTTTTAGAAAAAACAAATTTGTGACATGCTTGTCCCAATTAGACTGTTTGAAAATACACTTTCTTTTCTTTGCAGTTACCCTTTAAGGCGCAGTTGTCTGGATCGAGCATCACACCGCCCGCTTCACCGGCTCTGTGCGTTTTGTCTGCCGGGCTGGTCACGAGTACGTCTTTGGATAAAGTACTGAGCTTTTATTTGCTCTTGAATGTGTTGTGAGCAGAGTGAAATCCTACCCAGTGGTCCCACCCAAGCACACTTCCGGTAATCGCGCATACACAGCGCCCTTCAAGCCGGATGGCGGAAACTGAACGTGAAAACCAAGAAAAATCAAAAAGACGGTAAAAGGAATCGCGGTAACATAAATTGAGTGCCTTAACGTTATTATTTTTTTAAACATAATAAATCCGGTTATAATAATAAACCAATATGAAAATAAAAATCGAGCAGTGACCGTTAGCTTCAGAAGTTCATTGCCCTAACCTTACAACTTTCCGAAATCTTGTATTGTTTCGGGTTGTATAGTAGTCGTCAAGTGATTTAAGCACTTCGGAATTCACTGGAGAGCTTGGCATCTTGGGAGCCACTCTCCCGTAAAGAAGGTGTCCCCATGCTGCCACCCGCGGACTCCATTTCTTATCATCTACAACATTGTTTTCTTCAATATACGTTTGACTTTCATGAGGAACTGTTCCGCCTATTTTGTTTGTCATTAAAGTGGGGTAAATGATGGCTGGTTGTTGATCTGCCGCCACATATCCTTGACCGCCCTTGCAAACTCACCTTGTCAGTACTCAGCTTGTCTGTGTTCACATCCTGGTTCATGTGCACCTTTGCCACTGTTAAAATTTTTTCTCAAGGTAGTTGAAAGCAATACAAGTGTTTGGTGTTGATGAAACGACTGCATGGTTCATTGCAAGGTGATCGTTTGCACACAGTGCAATAAGTGATAACGCACTTGCCATTACAAGAGTGGCCAAGAAATAAAAAAGTGATAGGCGATAAACAATGGCAAGGCACTGCTACACCTATTTTGTGGTTTTTGTTGGCCACTATTATAAGCCAAATGAATTAAATGCCTTTGATTTGTCTTCATATTTACAGAAGGATGTCCCATCACCACGTCATGATTTTCCGTCACGACTGAAGCTTTGTTGGGACAGCCTTAGAGAACATGTCATTGATGCATTTTCAAATGAGGGCACCACCGTCTCCAGGACACCGGCAGGAAGTTGTTCGGATGGCTGCAGCGGTGTGTCCGAAAGTCAAGGGCCGGCCGTCCGCACGCGATATTCGGACAGAAGTACCCAGGACCACTTGTTGGCCTCGTTTCTAGCTCATCTGCAGTGGCATACCAAGTTGTTTTTGAGTGGCGGGGCGAACCAACCCCCCCCCCCCCCGCCGAGGGCCGGGGGGCGGTGCCCTTGGTATACCTTGGGCGCCGCCGGTTAGTATTTGCCCTGCCCAGTGGCGGTTGTTTCAGGAAGGGGGGGGGGCAAAACACATTCCTTGCTCCCCACTCTGAGAACTGGGGAGGGGGGGGCAAGCGCCCCCTTGACCCCCCCCCGGTTAGTACGCCCATGCTCATCTGGTTCAGTTTCTTTAGTTGTACAAGCTTATAAGCTCGAGACAAGGATTGAAAACAACCGGCGAGGGCACAAGCGTCTCGCGGACGCACTTGTCGGAGGCACCGTGAAACTAATGAAGCAAATGTTCCATTCAGCATATGGTTGCGTCACCTGGCAGCCAGTCTCTAGCTGTTCTATACCTAATGAAGTGGAAGCGTCGAAGAAGTTCTTAATGAACCAAGTGTGAGCCCCATGTGAGCAGGACTTTTCTCGCCAAAGAAAAGCCATGCAACAGTGATACGACCATATCAGAGCCTTCATAAACTCAGGTGAGCCTTAGCACTCAGCTTTGGACATCGAAGAAGCCTGGCAACTGATGTTCGTAAAAGAGCACCTTCTTAACCACTTCCACAGGTACACTTTTTTGTGAAAGGTTTTCCATGAGTTACGTCGATACCATCTTATGCTATTTACGTAGCAAAATATGTTATATAACCCTGGAAACTTATTGGTCACGTTATAAGGCAGGTACGCAAGTTTCTTTTTAAGAACAATACATTATAATTCTGAGCAGCGTGATTGCTATCAACTTTAAGCTACAGTGTATATTGTCACGAATGACAAGTGATGAGGCGGTGAATAACTGCGTAAACTAAACGTTTAATCGGGCGAACTTGTCCCCAAAAATAAAGACGGAAACAAAAGATAACAGTAGAGCGTCGCGGGCGCCGAAGTAGGCGAAAGAGCAGAGTTGAACGCTGGGGCGAAACTGAACTTGGCTCGCCACGCGAAGCCCCTTATGTACACGCGTAGGCTTCTGGAATAATCGGCGTAGAAGGTTCTGCGTGCAGAACATTCTGACCTCGAACATGCAACACGGTTCTCGAATTTACCAGAACTTAGGTCAGCGTCAACAAAAATGCGTTCCCGCTGCCAGGAATCGAACCCTAGCTTTCTGCGTGGAAGGCACGCGCGATAACCGTTAAGCCACGAGCGCCTTTTTTATTTTTATTTATTGCTTAGTTTTGGCAGTAATACAAAGCAACAACACATGCTCAAAGCCGGGTTAAAAGACGCCAACCCACCTGGCTGACGCCAAAAGCTAAAAATCTTTAAGGTTAGCCAGCTCCTCAAGAAGTGGCAACCATTCAGGCCGAGTTTGTTGGGCCATGTACAATTCACGCATAAAACACATGTGCTCTACAAAATATCTATGCACAGGACGCAAATCTATATCTGCATAACGCACTGCCAAGCGGCACAGCCATAAACTGTGAAGGCCCAACAGCATGATCGTTTCTAGGGGCACGCCTTCGTCCTCTTCAACTGGTAAAAACCGAATTCCTTGGGGCGTAAGTGGGAGGTCCTTTTTGAGAGTCCTTTGCAAAACGTCCCAAAAGAATACTGCATCCCAGCAGTATAAGAAAACGTGTTCGATAGTTTCCCGTTTTTTACATAGTATGCAGCTGTCGTTCCAAGCGATGGGTACTCCCTTCTCCGATAGCCACGCTTTGACGGGCAACGTTTGGCTATGCAACTTGAAAAATAAGGTTTTAGTGTGCGCGGGGATAACCATTTTCTTAACTGTTTTCAACACGTCTTGCCCCGGGCCTTCACTGTACAGCGTACGGTACAATGGTGTGGAAAAAGTATATCTATCACATCTTTCGTCAGCCGTTTACGCGTAACGCCACACAAATAGTCCAAAGAAAACCTCGTTGTCAAAAATTGATAAGCGCCAATCACTTCTTTTAGATACCCGCGTACGCAACCAGTCACAGTTACGTTGGACGAAACAATAAACTCAGGAAGAATACTTTGTAGCCTTGTTTGAATGACAGTGAGTAAAAATAGGTCCTTCTGGTCCCGAAGCAAAATAAATCTGCTGACCAGCTGTCTTACGAACAGATGTGAAAGGCCTGGACCACCAACGCCGACTCGTCGAAAAAGATTTGTTCGGCTCGTCTTCTCCCATACTGAGCTCCAAATAAAAACCGCGAACGCACGATGGATGCGCTGAATGTTGATACGTGAGCAATGTAACACCTGTAACACGTACCAAACTTTTGCTGCAAGAAACATGTTACATACGGATGCACGAGCAAAAATTGTTAACTTATGGCCTCCCCACTTGTTCGCTTTAGCGCGCAAAGCCTCAGTTTCATTGCGCCAATACTCATCAGTGTCGCGATAGTGATCTAAAGGTACACCAAGATAGCGAGATGGCAGGTCGGACCATACAACGCGTTCAAACAGATTCGGCTTGGAAGTCCAATCGCCGTGCCAAATGCCCAAACACTTTTCAAAGTTAACGGTGCTACACGTATGTTCGCAGAACAGTTCCGTCAACTCTACGGCTTTCTTCACGCTTTCTTGGTCGACGCAAAAAATCGCCACATCATCCGCATATGACAAAATCCGCACTTCAGCAGATTGTAAATTAAAACCTCTAACGAAACTACTACGAAGAATGCTTAAACAAAAGGGTTCAAGAAAAATACAAAAAAGCAGAGGCGAAAGTGGACATCCTTGTCTCACCGACGAAAAAAGACCAATACGCTCACTCACACGTTTGTTCACAACCAGACGGGTGGCGCAATTTTGATATGCCATACGTATTCCTTCACACAAGACTGAACCAACATTGACATGATCGAAAATAGAAAAAAAAATATCATGTGACACACGGTCGAAGGTCTTTTCCAAGTCGACCTGTAGCATAGCGACTCTCCGTTCCATACTATCGCAACATTCCAGAATGCTCCTTGCCACATGAACGTTTGTAACGATACTTCGTCCTTTGATACCGCAAGTCTGGTGCGGGCCGACAATAACGCTTATCACACTTTGCATCCGCTCTGCTAATATTTTCATCAAAATTTTATAATCCACATTCGTCAAGGTAATTGGGCGATACGCTCCTACATTACGGAGTTTCACTGGATCGTCACTTTTCGGTATAAAAATCGTATGAGTGCACAAAAAAGAAGAAGGCAAAACTTTTACACGATACGCTTCGGAAAATACATCATGCAAAAAGGGGGCAAGCTTGTCTTTGAACGCTTTATAAAATTCAGCGCCCAAACCATCAGGACCGGGCGACTTTCCGGGTTTTAAATGGTCGATGGCTCGTTCTACTTCTGCCAACGATATGGGTAGTTCTAGCTTTTCTTTTATGTCGTCTGCCAGTCTGGGCATAAACGGCAAATAAACGCTTCGAAATTCTTTCTTTTTGGGCGCGCGGTAACTCCAGAAAGCTCTTTTATAGTATTCCACAAACGCGCGTTCGATGAAATCCTTATCACCAGACAGAACACCTCGATACGTAATCTCGCTTATCTCATTTTTACTCGCGTATCTTCGTTCCGCCCCGATAGCCCTTTTAGTGGGTATCTCCCCGAGTGACAACCGCTTCCACCTCGCTCGCACCATAGCCCCCTTATATTGTTCGGTGTCCAGAACTTCATAGCGCTTTTTAATACTGATAATCTCGTCCGCGAAAAAACCGGGCGAGCGGCATTCTTCTTTCATTACCGTCAGCAGCAGGTCTTTTAATTCACTTGTTTTCTTTTTTCCTCATGCTTCAATAAGCTCGATCGTTCTATGGCTATCATTTTGATTTCCTGTTTAAACAGTTCCCATTTAACACCAACCTCTTCCCCTTGAGCGTTTACGAATTCTTGAAGCTGGTGACGAACCGCAGTTAAAAAGAAATCATCATTTAGAAGCTTCGTATTAAATTTCCATAAATCCCAAACGAACTTCTTCGGCGCTTCTTTAGAAGAACAAATTAAAAAGGAGACAAGGGAATGATCACTAAATGACACGGGGTCGACTGAATATTGTTTACAAGCGCTAATAAGTTCAAGGGAAACGTAGGCCCGGTCTAATCGCGCGTGACTCGTGCCCTGGAAATGCGTGTACTGTATATGCCTGCCACTTGACGCGCAGTGAGCTACGTCCTCTAATTCATATCGATCCAGCATATCGTTTAACATAACTGAACCTGCATCTCTATACCGCGCGCTGTTCGATCTGTCTTGGGGCGCACAAACGCAATTAAAATCCCCCAACAGAATTACCAGTCGATCTGTGTTAACATACCTTTCAATATGTTCGAAAAAAACTACACGTTCCTCCACCTTTGTAGGGGCATATATGCACAAAACACGAAACTTTAAATTAGAGATAAAAAAATCACATAACACAAGTCGGCCCGCATCACAGCTAATCACTTGTTCAACGGTCCCACTACACTTTTTTAGAAATAAAAGACAACCTCCCGACGTCCCCTTAGCGTGGCTGACGCACACGTCGTACCTTGCTTCAAAAAGGCGCACCATATTCTCTGTCTGGGCCTCGCTCTCCATTTTCGTTTCGTGAACCGCGACCACGTCCAGGTCTTTCTCTATAAATAAGCGATTTGCCTAGTACTGACGACGTTTGGCACATAAGCCTCGCACGTTTAACGTGCCCACACGTAATGATCGTTCCAGGTTCATCAACGATTAAGTGGGAGGCTAGACAAACACAGAAAAAATAAAACAAGGTAGGCTAGCAGAAAAAAATTAATTTGGACCGTACGCGCACTAGAATGCAAACGCAAACAAAAGGGAGCCGTACATTCGCAATGCCGTAGTTACCGAGACCACTAACAGAGAGTCTTTCCTCCGGCGATCATCAGGCGGGATACGCGGCTTCACCGCGACCCGACCTTTCTTGGGTCCGAGCGGTTCGAGCGTAGGCCACGCTTGGTTGGCCTCCTGGCCAGTGCCGTCAGGTGTTGCCGCTGGCTCCCTCGGTCGCTTTACCGTTTGGCTGGCGTCCATTTTGGAGCCCTGTTCATCTGCCGCTCCTGCGTCGCCGCTCTTACCCCCGGGGTGGCTGTTCACCGTTGCAGGTTGTCCGCCTGCGGACAGCGTTTGCTCCTCGGGCAGGCGCTCCATGGCTCTGTCGTGGCGCGTGTCTTGACCTCGTGTCGTCCCCTCAGAGTCGCGCGCTTGTGACGTTGCGTCCTGGTTGCCGTCGTCCTTGGGTGTTTGTGCCCCACTCTGTTCCATTGGCAGCACGTCGGTTGGAGGCGACCCTCCTACGGCTTCCTCCGCCTCGATACCATCCATCAGGTAGTCGGAGTTGTCCTCGAACTTACGGTCTCGGGCCATCGAGGCGTACGTTTTGACGCAATCTTCTGCCTCATGACCGTAGCGGTGGCAGTCGGAGCAGCGGGGGACGCGGCAGTCCCGGCGAATGTGGCCCGTACGACGACAGCGAAGGCAGAGCGGAGCGCGTCCGGGCACCACGACAAGGACCTTACACCCTTCCAGGCGCATCTCGTGGGGGAGGCTGTCCACGGTGTAGCCTTCCTTTAGGGTCATGCGTACACTCCGGGTGTTAGACTCAACAGCCTCAAACCCCTTCTCCCGGAAGAAGTCCCTGGTTATCTCAGATACCTTGCCGTAGCGCTCCAACTCCTTCTTCACCTGGCCGTTGGGAACGTCGTACGGTACCCAGTGGAGCTTGAGCTTCACCGCAGTGTTCACCGGGTCGATGACGAGGCAACGCCCCCCCCCCCTTGATGGTCAGCTCCTTCGCGTCCACCAACCTTTGCTTCGCCGCTAGCGAGTGCAGCCTCAGCATCCAAACGTGGCTCATCTGATGTGGACCGGCTGAGGCCAGGTCCTTCAGCACTTGCAGCAACTGCAGCTCGTCACGGAAGTCTTGCACGCGATACGGCCTTCCTTTCACATCGCAGTGTAAAAATACAGCGTTCGTCACAACATAACCAGTGGGAAGTTCGGGCAGGATAATCTTGTAATCTTCAGCGTTATCAACGACAGACGTACCACGGCCTGACGCGGCCGTTTTTACCGCTCCGTCGGAGCTCATGACACACACGTCCGTACTCGGCAGAGGCCGGAAGTGGAATCTTAGGCCACGAGCGCGCTGCCTGCATGGTCAGCTGCGCTCGCGGCATTACTCCCCCTTTAAAAAGTGCATCGCCCCGATGCAACACAAACCGAAACAAGGCAAACAAGAAAATAACGGCAAACTAAGGAGTCATATGAGACACATAATGTCCACAGTCCTATCGAGCGTAGAACGGCTACAGGCCCACGACGTGGACGACTTCCGGTCGTGGAGGGCGGCGTGATGAAGTCCGTGTACCGTCAGGCATCACCTCGTAGTTCAGGTCCCCGAGTCGACGAAGTACTTTGTAGGGTCCGAAGTAGCGCTTTAGGAGTTTCTCGCTGAGACCACGGCGGCGGATCGGTGTCCACACCCACACCCTGTCTCCGGGCTGGTAGTGGACGTCCCGATGACGAAGGTTGTAGCGGCCAGTGTCGACTCGTTGTTGGGCTTGAATACGGTGTCTGGCGAGCTGGCGGGCTTCTTCTGCCCGTTGGGCAACCACCTGAGCGTCGTCGCTTCCGTCGACAGCCGGTTCGTGGGGTAACATCGCGTCCAGCATTGTCGTCACTTTGCGACCATGAACCAGTTGGAAGGGTGTCACTCCGGTGGTCTCTTGCACGGCCGTGTTGTAGGCAAATGTGACGTACGGCAACACCTCGTCCCATGTCTTGTGCTCCACGTCGACGTACATGGAGATCATGTCGGCGATGGTTTTGTTGAGTCTCTCCGTCAGCCCGTTGGTCTGTGGGTAGTACGCCGTTGTGCGCCGATGGCTGGTGTGGCTGAGGCGAAGGATTTCTTGCATCAGCTGGGCCATGAACGATGATCCATGGTTTGAGATCAGAACTTCGGGAGCGCCGTGCCGGAGGACGATGGACTCGATAAAATATTTGGCGACTTCCACAGCAGTCCCTGCAGGAAGGGCTTTCGTTTCGGCGTACCGTGTGAGATAATCTGTGGCGACGATAACCCATCTGTTTCCTTGCGTCGATGGTGGGAAAGGACCAAGTAGATCCATTCCGATCTGCTGGAACGGTGCGGTCGGGGGAGCAATCGGCTGCAGGAGACCGGCCGGCTTCGTCGGCGGTTTCTTGCGTCGCTGGCACTCGTGGCACGACCGTGTGTAGAAGTGAACGGTCTTCGGCAGCTTGGGCCAGTGATACCTTTCACGAATTCGGGCCAGCGTACGGCTGTAACCAAGGTGTCCGGACGTCGGATCGTCGTGGCAGGCTTGAAAGACCTCCTCTCGAAGGTCGGCCGGGATCACCAGCAGCCAGGGCGAGTTGCTGTCCCCAAAGTTCTCTTTGTAGAGTACACCTTGTCGAATAGCGAAGGTCGGCAGGGTTCGTGAGTAAACACGGGGTACGGTACTCCCGCGCCTTTCCAGGTGCTGAATTAGTGCGCGCAGCTCAGGATCGTTTCGTTGACGTCGTGCCAGGTCGTCGGTGGTCACTGCTCCTAGGAAGCACTCGTCGTCATCCACGTCGGTACAGCCAGGCGTTTCGACGGGGGCTGTGGACAGGCAGTCGGCGTCACTGTTTCCGTCCTGACTTGTAGACCACAGTCATGTCGAATTCTTGCAGTCGAAGGCTCCATCGAGCCAGGCGTCCTGAAGGGTTTTTGAGGTTTGCAAGCCAACAGAGCGAGTGGTGGTCTGTGACCACCCGGAACGGGTTCCCGTATATGTACGGAAGAAACTTTGTGATCGCCCATACAACCGCGAGGCATTCTTTTTCCGTCGTGGAGTAATTTTGCTCCGCCTTTGACAGTGTGCGACTGGCGTAGGCAATGACTCGCTCCGTGCCTTCCTGTAGCTGTACCAATACCGCGCCAAGTCCGGAGTTACTTGCGTCCGTGTGAATTTCGGTTTCGGCGTGCTGGTCGAAACGTCCGAGGATCGGAGGTGTCTGAAGTCTTTGTTTCAGTTCGTCGAACGCCCATTCTTGTTCTTCCGCCCAGTGAAACTTCACGGCGTCTTTCGCAAGATGTGTCAGGGGCGCCGAAATTTTCGCGAAATCCTGGACGAAGCGCCTGTAGTACGCGCACAGTCCCAGGAATCTGCGGATGGCCTTCTTGTCCGATGGTCGAGGAAATTCGGCTACGGCGGATGTCTTCGCGGGGTCAGGACGTACTCCTTCGCTACTGACGACATGGCCAAGGAACCTAAGTTCGCCGTAGGCGAAGCGGCACTTCGTTGGCTTGAGTGTGAGCCCTGCGGTCTTGATGGCTTGGAGCACGGCCCTAAGCCGTTTCAAGTGCTCGTCGAAGTCTTGCGAAAAAACCACGACGTCATCCAGGTAAACGAGGCAGCTCTGCCACTTCAGTCCCGTTAGTACGGTATCCATGACCCGCTGGAAAGTCGCCGGCGCCGTACAGAGTCCGAAGGGCATCACCTTCAAATCGTAGAGTCCATCGGGCGTGACAAAGGCCGTCTTCTCGCGGTCCCGTTCATCCACCTCAATCTGCCAGTAGCCACTCCTCAAGTCCATCGACGAAAAGTAACGGGTGTGGCGTAAACGGTCGAGGGTGTCATCTATGCGGGGAAGCGGATAGACATCTTTCTTTGTAACAGCGTTCAGCCGCCTGTAGTCCACGCAGAACCTAAGAGTTCCGTCCTTCTTCTTCACCAGCACGACTGGAGAGGCCCACGGACTGCTTGAAGGCTGGATAATATCGTCGTCAAGAATTTCTTGAACTTGTTTCTGAATAGTTTCCCTCTCCTTCACCGAAACTCGGTACGGCGACTGATGAATAGGGGGCACGTCATCGTCAGTAACAATTCGATGCTTCGCAACCGCTGTTTGACGGAGCCTTGACGATGTGGCGAAGCACTCACTGAAATCAGCGAGAACGTCAGTCAGCTGTCGTCGTTGTGGGGCTGGGAGGGATGGGTCGATGTCGAGCTCTGACGGCGTGGTTCCCTTGTGCCGCGTCGGAGAGGCGTCTTCTGAGATCACGGCGATCGCGGCCGAGTCCTGAATTTCCTCGACATAGCCCACAGCTGTACCCTTTGTAAGGTGCTGCGACTCTTGCCGGAAGTTGGTGACAAGGGCTACGGTATGGCCGTCCTGGAGCTCAGTTACACCTCTTGCAATGCCAATCCCTCGTCCAAGGAGAAGTTGAATGCTTCCTTCCAACAGTGCTAGCCCGCAGCTGGCTTCTTCGGTCCCGACGGGGAGAAAGACACTCGACTGCGGCGGCAGGTTTACGTGGCTGGTAAGGACTCGCACTGCAGCTAACGTCGCTTTGGGATCTTCCACCGACGGAACAGGTTTCCGAAGCGTCAGCTTGTTTTCCGCTAGGTCGATGATGGCGCCGTATTCACACAAGAAGTCCATTCCGAGAATGACGTCCCTCGAACAGTCTTGCAGAACGACGAACTTGACAGGGCAGGTTTCACCGTGGATCTCAACGCGAGCAGTGCACCTGCCGACAGGCGTGATGAGATGTCCGCCGGCGGTTCGTATCTGTGGTCCGTCCCACGACGTCATAACTTTCCGAAGGCGACGAGAGAGTCTCCCACTCAAAACGGAGTAGTCTGCTCCGGTGTCGACGAGTGCCGTCGCATCGTGGCCGTCAATGATAACGTTGAGGTTATTCGACACTGTTACACAAACGTCGTTTCGAGGCGTTGCGGCGTTAGAGTGGGAGAGCTCCGACGATCTTGGAGGATCTTGGCATCGTTCGTCTTTGGCAACACTACCTCCCGGCATTGCCGCGCCTAGTTTTCCCGACGGGACGCGATGGGTGACAGGCTGTCTCGGCGAGACCTACGGAAGGGCGAGGGCGAGCGTCGGGGAGATGGTGAACGGAATGCTCGGTGGGGAGACGACTCAGGAGATGAAGAGCGGCGGAGGTAGTCCTCGATGTCCCGAGGTCGCTCTCCAAGACGTGGTCGAGGGTCGTTGGGCGCAAACCCTCGTAGGCCCAGCTGGCGGTAAGGGCATCGTCGGTAGATGTGGTCCGCTTCACCACAGTGGTAGCACAGGGGGCGTCGATCGGCCGTCCGCCACACGTCGGTCTTCCTGGGCGCTGGTTGTTCTAGCCGGACGTACGGAGGTCGATCGTCGAGACGTCGGGGGTACGGCTGTGCTGGTGCGTCTCGTAGTTGCGGCGCAGGAGGTTGACGGGCAGCAGGTGGCGGTCGTCGGGCCATGGCTGCGTAGCTCACCGTCGGTTGTTCCGGTGGTGGCAGGTCGAAGGAGCCTCCTGCTGGAAGGCTCGCTGCACCTCCTCTCGCACTACTTCTGTCATGGAAAGCGAGGCAGGGCGATCGGCAGTGGACAGAACCTTCTTGATTTCTTCCCGAACGACGTCGCGGATTATCTGGCGAAGGTTGTCGACACCAAGGCTGCCCAGGTCAAGTGGCGACGATGCAATCTACGAAGCAGCATGGGAGCCGGCGAGACGATTGTAGTGGCTCGATCGTGCTTGCAAAGCCCGCTCCATGTTCGTGGCTTCAGCGACGAATTCAGCTACTGTCGTCGGGGGATGACGAACAAGGCCGCCGAAGATTTCGCTCTTCACGCCCCTCATCAGGATGCGCAGCTTCTTTTCCTCGCTGGCCGTAGGGTCGGCGCGGGCACTGAGGCGTAGCACGTCCTCAACGAAGCTGGTAACGCTTTCGTTGTGGCCCTGGGTCCTTGTGTGCAGAAGGTCCTCAGCCCGCTGTCGTCGATGCTGGCTTGCGAATGTTCGCTTAAGTTCAGCAATGCAGGTATCCCACGATGTAAGGGAAGCCTCGTGGTTCTCATACCAGTCCCTCGCTGTGCCCTCCAGCGAAAAGTAGAGGTTCTGGAGGCACTGTTCCGTAGTCCATCCGTTATGTCGGGCGACACGTTGGTAGTCCTGGATCCAGTCCTCCACGTCCTCGGAGACCTCGCCGTGGAAGGGAGTCGGGCTTCGTGGAATGACGGGCAGGTAAACAACGGCGGGTGCTGCTGTGGTCTGCGTCGTCGATGAAGCCATCGTCGTTGCCGTTTACCTTGTTCTCGCCGGGAGTGGTCCGAGTTCAGGAGCTTGTCCCAGAAGTCGGCGGCTGGCACGATGCTCCGAGTCTTCAACGGATGGTCGTCGGAGAATGGGGCTTGCAGAACGTGTTCTTGTAGGGGTACGCTGCACGGGTTTCATACCCAGCACCTCCACCAAATGTCACGAATGACAAGTGATGAGGCGGTGAATAACTGAGTAAACTAAACGTTTAATCGGGCGAACTTGTGCCCAAAAATAAAGAAGGAAACAAAAGATAACAGTAGAGCGTCGCGGGCGTCGAAGTCGGCGAAAGAGCAAGGTCGAACGCTGGGGCGAAACTGAACTTGGCTCGCCACGCGAAGCCCCTTATGTACAGTCAGCACGGAATGAAACGCGAACAAGGAGCGCATGGTTTTCGACCCACGCTGAGTCACCTAGAGACGCAACACCAAACATTTGGATGCACTGAGCAAGAGTCTAACACATCGAAGGAGGAGCCATCTTCTTGCAGCTCCCATCCGGTTCAGGTGGTGCAGCATCTAGCGAAAACCATGCACCCACTGTTCGCGTTTCATTCCGTGCCGACTGTACACGCGTAGGCTTCTGGAATAATCGGCGTAGAAGGTTCTGCGTGCAGAACATTCTGACCTCGAACATGCAACACGGTTCTCGAATTTACCAGAACTTAAGTCAGCGTCAACAGAAATGCGTTCCCGCTGCCAGGAATCGAACCCTAGCTTTCTGCGTGGAAGGCACGCGCGATAACCGTTAGGCCACGAGCGCGCTGCCTGCATGGTCAGCTGCGCTCGCGGCAATATAGAAGGGAAGGAGCCGTGGGTCCCAGCCTCGTCCATGAAAAGGAAGAGGCTGGAACCACTGAGTACTAGCAGTGACCAACATTGTCTCAATATGCAGGTACTTATTTATGAGTTTAGTATTGCCCATTTTATTTGAGGGAAGTCATTCTCGTAAACAATTAAAAATTGGCCTCCTTTTTTGTAGGGGAACATTTGTGTAAATAGTGTTCCAAGCATGCAATTTTGCAATTTTTCAAAATACTGTTGTACTAGATTAATGGTCCTTGAATGAAGTTCCATGAAGCCTAGAAACATTCACTTTTTTTCGTACCTTCACTGTTGGTAATATCACATAAATATCATGACTTAGAGCATGTCCTTAGTATTACTTCGAAATATTTTTTTTAGAATTCCTCCAGAAATATGTTTATAAATAACATACATACACAGTCATCTGCAAGTGTGTGGAAAAAGAGCGTCAAACGAAAGGCGACCATGGATTGTCTGACAGTGCAAAGAAATGGTCTTGACAGCATGCGGCTCTATCAGATGGCGCAGTGATGCATTTCAACTGGCGCGCCTATGTCTGACAATTTTTTTTCTGCTGACTGCATGTATCATGTACTTGTGCTTATGCCTTACTAATAGCTAGGACAGATGCAAACTTCTTATTAGCCTGATTGCACACAAGATTAAATTAATCGACCAAGTACACATTTAAGTGACCGGAGGGGTATCCTGTGGCTTGCCAACTTAACTTGGGCACTGTATAAAACCGTTGATTGCCACAAAATGCAACCATAATGTCGAATTGAGGGAAAAAAGCTTCCTTTACAGATGCTGAAATTGAGCATTTCTTTGCAAATAATGACACTGCTATCATACAACATAGGTAGTAATACCATTTGGTCACACTGTGTGAGGTGTAGCAATCTAAAAGACAGAGAATAATCATATCATTTGATCCCTTCGATTAATTTGAAACTATGAAAAACGCGGCCAACCTGTTGAAGACGAGAAGTGAAACGTCCCTATTGAAAAAAACGATTTGAAACCAGTTTGGATATGAACTGGCCAAACCCGAAATTAACTGGTTGTAGTGGAATTGTACCGGGCAAATTGGAAATCGATCTGTCGAAACTGGCCGAACTTGGAAAGTGAACTGGCCAAGCTGGCAGCTGAATTGGCTAAACTGTTATTTGTACAGTTCAAACTGGTCGCTAATCAGGCAAAACTGGTAGCTTGAACTGGTGACACTGGTGTCTTAATGTTCAAGCTGGCAGCCAAACAGTTTGAACTGGCAGTCGAACTGTTCTAACTGGCAGTCAAACAGTTACAACTGGCAATGAAACTGGACTTACTGTGTCGAAACAAGTCATACCAGCCGAACTAGAGAAACTGCTCGTTGAACAGGTCAAGCTAGCAGTATGTCCAGTCTAAAATAATTAACCATTGGAATCGATCCCATTGGCCTTTTTCATTTGGATCAAGTTGGTTTCAATGTTTCTAATTTTAACTCCCAAGCGGGAGAACCGCATTAATGACTGTTTTTTTCTTTATGAGCGATTTGGGCCTTTACACTCCACACAACTCACAATAAAAAAAATGGCAGAACAAGATTTATTAATTCTATAGGCAAATATGTGTTTCTAGAATGAACCTTGCCACAGCAAAAATGTCTGGCCTTTACAGAAAGTTTTCTGTATGCAGATGTCGCATAACAGACTAGTAGACCAAATAAAAGCTATATTTAGACGCATGACAGGTCAAGAATTCAGTGATGCAATCGCCTCATAGAAGTTCATTTCCCTCTGCCGGCCAATCGTTCCCACTTGGACTTTATACTTTTTTCCGCTTTTTACCGCGGCCTTTATCCACCCTGGCCTGCAACTAAAAGCCGCTTCCAGGCTCCAGCGCAAGTGCCCGAGGGCGAGGCAGGGCCCGCAGGGAGCCTCCTACCTGATGTCGGAGAAGCGCGGGAAAATGAGGCAGTGCGCCTATGAGTCAAGCGCCTGGAATGCGCCAGTGCCCTGGGACCCTAGATCATGCAGTGTTTCCACGCGCAGCGCGGATGCCTTGAAAGGGAGAGGTGCTCACGTGCCAGGACAGGGAGCGCGCGGGCCAATCAGCGCGGCCCTCGCGCCCGCTCGAAGCGCCAGTCGGCGTCGGCAACAGCTCCAAAAGCTAAACAAAAAAAAAACAAACAAAAAAAGGATCGGGCGCGAAGGTTGGAATTTGGGCCGGTTGGGCCCGACCAGCTTTCAGATCTTATTGTCAGAGTCTCTGATAATAAGATGACTATAGAGGCTTCTTCCACGCACGGCATTTCCCATCTCCCCTAAAGTACCGCCTCTCGTTGTTCCAAGTGCCACTGTTTTGGAGAGAAATATCATTGTCACACCAGAAAATACCTAGTTTTTGAAGCCCAATATTTGACTGACACTTTAGCTCAGCAGGTCCTTAGAAGTTATAACAGAGTTTTCAAGTGTGGAGTCTAGACGGCCCTTTCAAACGACGAGTTGTTGCCTTGGGAGGAAGGGGAGGGATCGCTCCTCAATAATAGTTCTGCACCTGAATTGATCTAGAATCGTTTTATTTTCCTTATGACGTTATGCACTGCCCCGTGACGTCCTTAGGTCAAATCGGGTGATGCTAAAAATAGTAAATAAAAATTGTTTTAATGCATTTTGAAAGTTAGAAGTATTTAATCTAGACTATAACAAAATATTGAGTTCTAACCTATAAAAATTGTAATAAAATTACTCTAAATATATTATTGCAAGAGAGCTCCTTGGCCATTTTTAAACATTAACCACAAATTCCCAAAATGGAGAACCATATTTCCTACAGCTCTACGAATATGCAGTACTTTATCTCACAGCTGTCGTGCAGTTTTGTTCGTTTGTAAGGTTAGTTGAATGCCAACTACACAGCTTCAACTTCAAATAATGCATGTGTTTTCGTGTCCGTTTGTGTTTTGTGTGTGAGTGTAAAAAGTGAATGAGTATGTGTTTGTCTATCTGGATAGTTTGCAGACCTAAAACGTCTTATTTCTAATGTGCCGCAAACATAAACAGCACAGCTAAAAAGTAAACCCAGCAACCATAGTAAGGTGCAGTATCTCGACAAGGAACGGGTAAAAGAAAGCATGACCGCCAGTGATGAGCGTCGACATTAAAAACAAATTAAAACGTCTGGCACACAGAAACGAAAGACGAAAAGAAAAGAGAACTATCCTCACATTTGCGACCAAACTAGAACAGTGGCCGTTGCACCGGCGGCTTTTGCAGGTGTGTGCTTGTTTGCAATGCCATACCCGCACGTGTTTCACTTTTACGGCGGAAACTGAGCCCCTACGATTTTTTAACGACTTGCGGCTCTAGGGTAAAAAGAAAAGCGATATTTTCCACGTGGTCGTACTACATTCCGTTACCCACAGTGACGTCTCGTATATTCCGTTCTACTTAATGCCAGATCACAGTCGAAACTACAATCCGATGAAGGCAATCAAGCGGTGTCACAAGTGCCTCTTGTCACGTCATTGGCTGTCGTTGTACGCACGCTATCCCCGGCTGAATCAATCACGCGCATTTGATATGCGCCACGATCGTGCGCTTTTATTGCGCACCACTGGTTCCTTTGGTGACAGGAAACCCGCAGAGGCAATATGCGCAGTGACGAGGCAGTTTCAGTACTGCGTAATTGCCTCCATCAGATGATAGCGTCGGCCGCGGTACGGCTTAAAATGAAGCGGAGCATCAGCTTCTCTGCCGGCCTTCTCTCTAAAAAATAACAACAAAAACTTTAGACTTAACGACACTCCTCGATTCGTACCGGTGGTATTTTGTTTCTCCTAAATTATAGACTATATTTTAGATTTATTGAATTAAATGTAAAACAGCTAAAGAAGATGTCTTCGAGGACGCGTAGTCACTCTCGCACATAGTAACGGACAGGCGAGATTCGGGCTAGAACCATACGAACCATCCCAGAGACCGACCGTCCGCCCGACAAAATGCGAAAGGTGGCCAAGAAATGCATTGCCCCCGAGGACAGTGGGTCGGCTTCCAAAGCCCTCATCGCGAAAATGACTGCCGTACAGGCGATCGGTTTTCACCGGCGCCTGAGAGACGACGGACCCGCGAGACAGATCCAAACGCTTCGGAATTTCTCATCGTTCGGAAACCTATGGGCCGGCATCTCGCAGTTCAACACACTGTTGTCGCCGCCCTCTGCCGCGCAATAGCGTGTCATCCTGCAAGCAAACATGATGAATAAACACAGAAACAACTGGGCGGTACCAAAACTAACGCGTGCCGCGTGAAGCAGCGCGATTGCGTCATTGCGTTCACGGCTAGGGTATCGCGTCGGATCTCGGAGGCCATGGGCTATTTGTATGGGTACGGTGTACTGCAGAGGGTGGCGCCACTGTGGGAGGAGCAAAACGTCAAGATCCCCCAACAAAGCTTTGGCCCCAAGTGCCAGGTGCAAGTGGAAATCGCTTTATTCCTTTTAAAATTACTTTTATTCCGTTTACAAACGAGAGACTGATGTTGCTCAGGTTCTGATGCGACGCGGTATATACCTAAGCAATAAAATGAGCCCTAAATTTTGTTTTAGTATCCCTTTAAAAGCATTCGCCAAAGTACAGCGGGACAACTGGTCGCCCTCGCAGATTGCTTTTATCTAATATTTGACGTTCGCGGCGAGGACGCGAGTCTTTATTTACCCTTTCTCAGATTGCGCGCGAATATTCATTATCGTCCATTGTAAAGCGGTTTGTGTAGTGTGCTGTCTTTGCGCGCCTGAACAAACCCGTTATTGGTTACGGTCCTTCTTGAAGGCTTTGAAAGGGAGCTCCGCCGATTTTCTGAGCTACCTATTCCAAAGGCATTATCTATATGCGATGGCTTTGTGAATCCGAAATGCTATATCGTTCCCCCAGATACTCTAGTTAGTAAAAAAAGGAACATTTTGTTTGCTGCCGAAACCGAAACATCGTTTTCCCCAGTTTTTTCCCGATATTCCCCGCACAACAACGACGACGTTACCGGCGGGCACCGAGGCGCGCGGCCGTCTTTCTCGCATTTAACAGGGAGGAAACAGGAAGAGAACGAACCTGACGTCACATGCGGGCACCGAGGCGCTCGCACCCGCGTTTCTCGCATCTAAGAGCGACAAAGCAGGTGCGTTCGTGCTATATCGAGTTGATACAAATCTCTAGTTGCACAAATTATAAAAAAGTACAAAAAAAACAACAACAACACGGAAGCAATTGGGATTATGAGAAAATCGTTTTTGAAACTCGGCACCCTCGAGCCGTGGTTTGCTACTTTGGTGAAATCGCTAGAATAGACGTTCTCTTTTCATCAGGAGCTGGCAGTTACGCTGGCGAAGAAAGGTCGACGTCTCGCGCAATACATTTTTGACAAATCACCCAAGCATCACAGATAATGCTCGGAATGTGGGCACAGCAAGGTGCCCCATACGCTAGTCTTAGCTGAAAGGATGTGCAATTTGTTTTACATCTTCTTTAGCAAAGTCACTGATGCAGAAGCCTGCGCCTGTGACTACTCTTGTAGCATGCGTATGCTCCTTAGAGCTTAATTAATTTAGCAAAATATCTATAAACTATTCTCTGAAAGCGGTTCTGGTCGGTGCCATTTCCAGCGTACGTGCGCGTGCGCGCGCACTTTGCTCGCACTCGAAAGCAGCGAACATGCGCGTGCTGGGCTGAGACCTAGCACATGTCGACGATGATTGTCGTAACCATGCAGAGGTATAAAAATGCAATAAACGGCATTCGTGTAGGCCAGATGGCAGGTTAGCGATCATAAAGTTCTTGCAAAAATGAAAATTAAATGAACTTCGCATCCACCAAGCCAAGCATCAAGGAGCAATGAACGGCATCTAAAATACACAAATACAGTATCAATCTTCAAATAAAGAATACTTGCTTGAAGTTGACAATAATGCGTAACGTACAAAAATGATTATACATTTTTTTTGCTTAAAAATAAGCCAACAAATATTACCCAAAGAAATGTTTGTACTCAGAATATATATATATATATATATATATATATATATATATATATATATATATATATATATATTTTGCTTTCGAAGTAGAATGAAATGCTTTCGAACACTCATCCACGAGTGCACATGGGAAGGGGAAACTATATATGACTCTTTTTTTAATTAAGTCTTGTTATTGGACAGCCTTCGTCAGCTGTAAATTTACATGCCTCCTATCAATGACATTAAAATATTCTTGGCATTAAAACCTTTAGGCCTATATAACGTTTATTTGCGATAAAATCAAATAAAAACGTTTTGACCACCTCTTCTGTGAAAGAATATTGCACGCCAACCATTTGACAAACCGGGCAACGGCTCTATCGGATATTAATAAAGCTCAACGCCTGCTTCCTAAACCTCTGTAATACAATACACGAATAGCAATTCTCGAGAGTCATGTCTGAACTCAGACTTGAACTTTGATATACCCCTATTGAAAAATTTTGCAAACTGGGCCAGTTCAAACAGGCTTATTGCCACTGGTTAAATTGGTTGAACTGGACAAACTGAAACTGCGCATACTGGTCTTACTGTGAAACTGTGCATACAGGTCATACTGTGAAAATGTGTATACTGGTAATACTGTACAACTGCGTATACTGGTCCACTCCATGCAGTTAAACCAGTTTAACTGGTAATATTAACAACACAGGTCGTAAATGGATAAAATTCGTTTTATTTCCACAAAAAAATACACATACTTCAGACCGCAAAAAATAAACATAAAAACATATTTACAATTTAAAAAAATTTGTCATAATATTATTCATTAGTCCCAGCCGGTCGGCGAGATTTTCCACATCTTCTGGTGTGTCGGGGTTCCGGTGGTGGATAACATAGTACCTCAAGGCATCTGAAATAAGAATAAGAATAAACATCAGTAATTAGAGCCATGCCAGATTTATTTGCACCCGTCTGTTCTAAAACGGTATGTAACTAATGCCACGAATAAAAAATATGCACTATCATAAACAGTATGAGAGGGAATATGGAAGCGTGCGCCAACCGTACATGTGGTGCCACTCTAGCGGCAATTAAGTATAAACCGCATGTAAGCGATTTGGCGAGCAACGAAACAAGCGACGACGATCCGCTTCGCTGTCGCTCGGTCACTCGCGCGACGAGACAAACCGCATGAAAACGACGGCAGCAAGCGACCAAGGCGTTGAGCGACGATTTCTAGAAATCCAAAAACCGAGCGACGCGACGATCGACCGTGGGAAATCTCCGTCGCTCGTCGCTGACTCTCGTCTGTCACCGTCGTTCGCTTAATCGCTTACATGCGGTTCAGCCTTTACGCAAAGCAACGCTCAGGAGTGAAAAGATCCTGCTGTTGTTACCCCCTTCCTGCCTCCCTAGTCTGTCGTCCGCTATGCAACTCGCAACCACTGCGGTAGAATAGCTCTGAAGCTGCATGCACACTGGCGGTTGTATTACTAGCATAGCTGTTCCAAATCGGGTTGCTGAACCGATCAGTTTCACATGCACCTGATTATGAAAATGAATCCAAATGGTCGAGCCTGCTTACCTGGCTCGCTGGCGCGGAGACAGAGGCAGCCACTGCCCGCGCCGCAATGAGAATGGAGCGACTTCCGATTCAGAGTTGATGTAGTAACGCGTCGGATAGTGCTGCGAGCGTATGCCGTCCCAACTACGCACAACAGACAAGAGATATCTCAGCAAGTAACGTAGACATTATTTTCACGAGATAAGTGTACGTAAATTACTTGGACGCAATAACCTACGTAAATTAATTCACTTATCCCGCGATCCAAGAGCACGATGAAGTCTGGATCCTACACGCACCGTGAATTTTACGTTTGTTATTCCCACATGCTATGCAGCTTTTGCGCAATGTGTTTCCCAAGCTAGTTTCCGTTTGGTGACGAAGAGTACCTAGCCATGCGGTCTTGTTTCGTGCACCTCAAGGTGAGGGGAATATTCTTAACTTTCTTTAAGACGCGACATTACCTCTCCATGCATAATATTGCCGCAAAAAACGGCAATACTCAAGCAAATAACATAATTGTATGACTTAATTGAGTGGCGGTTAAGGTAAACAAATATTTATAATAAAATAAAGCAGTGCGGGTTGTTTATCGACCCAAAGGGAAGCAGTTCTGAAATTACTACAAACCCATCTCCAAATCTCTCATTTAAGAGTGAATCCTGGATCGCCACCGGCATGTGGAATTTTCTTTCTTGTGTATTTCGGTGCTTACATCGCTCTGACAGATCTTGTTGTTTATTAGCGTTCGTTAAAAAGAATGAAACCAATGCGCACCGGTTTATTTTAAAACATGTGTTCGTGCGCAAAGGAATACACGAAAGTCATTGCTTATCAAGTAAACGTTCGTTGATATGCAGGCTGCTTGTTGCTAAATAAAACATATTTACTAAAAATTAATTGAAATAAGGTACACTAATGCGGAGTTTGTGGGTAAGTTATCCTGCCAGGACACATAAAATAAAAAATTTTAATCATCAAGATGAGTTCAAGATATAACTAAAATATTTCGCCATTAGATTTAAACTTTTGAAAATAAAAGTATCTACATTTCGACACTTGCTGAACCTTATAAAATATTCTGAATTAGTAAATTTTAGAAATAACTCATAAACGTGGAATATCATGGGTGCCACCACGTAAACTCACAAAACATTTTTGTGCAAATCACCCCCCCCCCGCACACAAACACACAGTGCAGCCAGGCAGAAGGTGAATGCGCCGGTATTCGCTACCTATACCTTGCAAATTAATCACCTACATTAACATCGCAAAGCACGGCCATGACAGACGCCATTAATATTAAAATATTGTTTTTTTCCCTGAAGAAAGTATCCAAATATTCGCAACATCTGCTTCCGTCCTGTAGCCAAATAATCTGCAGCGAGAAACATCGGTTACTAGTGGTTCAGTTATTCCTTGGATCCTTAAACGAAGAGAGTGCCTATTGTTGCTTCTGCCGCCATGTCTGCCTTTTCCAAGACCTCGTCGGATCGCCTCGCTCTCGTGACCAGAGGTGGGAGCGGCATCGTGAAGAGCGTCTGGCACGCTCTTGCCAGTGATGGTGATCGCGATATTGTTGTGGACATCGACATGAACGCCGCAACCACTACAGCTTTATCTCCGTTATGTAGAAGCATAAATAGCTCAGGAAATGCAACATTTATCTATTTTAAGTTCATATATCTTATAGCTTATTTGATATGTCTATACGCTTTTGTACTTATCACTCAAGCGGTGAATGATGAGTTAGGGTTTAGGACAATCGGGTCGTCGTATATATTTCGCCAAAGAGAGCAACTGGGCCCGCTCTGTACGCGTTTCACAAAAAAAACAAAAAAACAGATCAACATAACAACGCTCAGAATGCGATATTCGGAAGGGTCTAGACAGTATTTTAGCGCCTAGTCAGCAGGCGAAAATTTTTGAACTGCTGGGCTGTACACGTGTGCGCAGCACCTCTGAGATTCTACAGAAAACAGTTACTGTGCATGCTCCTGAACGCTGTTTGAAACCCAGTAGACAAATATGCAAGGCGAAAATGGCGGCCATTAGAATGGTTTATGCCAACCGGGTAACAAAATTTTGTTTGACAGGTAGCGTCATCTTATGCAGAGTACGCACCAATCTGAAGTGCGCCACTGTCGCGATTATTTGATCCGATTTCGAGCTCGAACGTATGACCGCGCTGCCAAACTTTGACATTGAACTCGTGTAAACTCGTTCGGTGGCCTGTACTGCCCAACGTTGCTCTTTTTGGACGGAAACTACGCAGAATAGCAACCCGTCGAAGCGCCTTCTCTCCGCTGTCCTGGTGCTATAATCAGTGGTGATGGTGAGAGCGGTCATCTACACTTGTCGGCATACCAACTAGACATAATTATCTTAACGTTTCATTGGTCTGACCAGATTCAAAGGAATACATTAGCGAACCGTACGTTGCTTGTCGCCCTTAGTGCAACAACAGCTTCTCGAAGTGCAAATCTCATACCTGTAAAGGAAAGAATGTTCAAAACATTCATGGTACCTCTAGTCGGCTCGAATTACTAACTGAAAGACAGGTACACTTCTAACGATGCATAGCACCACACTACGGCCTTCAAACGTTTGGATGGCGATTTTCTCAACATCAGACTGAGGTTTTCTTATTTGACGAAAGCATTCACTGCATCGTTTGCTGAGAGCCTTCTTTACACTTCACAGACAGCCACCAACATCGTGCATTCAAGGTGGACGCCGGATGCTCCACATCTGCGAATTCTCTCATCGAGAACATCCGGACGACATCTTCGCGCACGCCAAACATCGTCGTGAACTCCACAGAAATTGGCTTCTCGGGAATCCAGACTATCGACGCTAGCGAGGAGGACTGTAAGAAGGTGATGCCATTTGTACCTCCTTCTGCTTGGCGTGCTCTGAAGAGCAAGTACAATCGTGGACACAACTGTATATAATCCGCGAGCCGTTGCCTTTCCGTGCTTACAGATCTGCCCATGCGCGGACCCTGCTCTCGCTCTTGCAGTTTGCCATCACAACCCAACTTTTTTTGGTCTGCAATGCGCGGAACAGACTAAGCCACGCAAAAGGAAAAGTACACATGGAGTCTCAACGTTGATACGTTGTGTTTACATGTGTTTTTTTTAAGTCAAGTTTTTTAAGGAATTGACAATTTTTTTTAGCATGCACGCAATCAAAATGTTTGAGTTCGTGTATTCTTGTTGCATTCTGATAGTAATATACACTACAACCATTTACAACTGGTACTGCATACCTAATGTGTTGCTGCGAAGTGACTTAAGCATTTCTCAAAGTGGGTTTATTAAAGCCGATACGTATTTTTTCTCATATTTTTAAAAGCAGTTTTTAAAAGCAAAAATGCAAATATGTGCTCAATGAAGGCATAGAAACTTGGGCGTTGCGAACGCTTCAGCTTTGTATTTTAATTTGACGGGGGGACTAATACGGGCCGCTGTACTCGTGCTGAGGCTCCCTGCATACTTAAGTGATACTATGTTCGATGTGAAATTTACTGCACCCACAGTTTCCGTCTTTCATAGAAATTATTCTCTAGTTTACGCCTAAATAACAAGTTTAGAAAAAGTAATGTATGAAAAATATAAAGCAAAAACATTGACCCGGTATTGTATCGCATTCTGTTGCGATACAATACCGAGCGGATGTATCTTGTTACAATATTCGAGGATATTCGTGACCCACAAGCGAAAGCTCAAGAGACTGTTTCCTTCTTTTTCGTGCTTCGGAGGGGTAAAATGTACAGCAAACGGGACCTTGAGTCTTTGTTATCAAAGCAGACCAAGGTTTGTTTTGAATATAATGCCCCTAAGATTGGTGACTCCCTCCCTATTTTCCAGAGGTGACATATGTCTTCTCGCGGTGCTTCATTTGTGAAACTATTTTTTCGGAATGAAAACGCTCAAGCCACTGTGCGTACGAGCTTGACAAAGTGGACATTGCACTCCAGTCCCATTTACTAGAGCGAGCGTTAAGCTCCTTCCTCCAGATCATCAAATAAAAGAACATACTTTTATTCCAAAGCGACGTCTTGAAATTACGGCAAAAAAGGCACCGATTTGAGGATACTTACCTTTCGGTGATATTTGTATAGATATAAAACGAGTTTATAGATTGGTGTAATATTGTCTCAAATCTGTTCAATATATCTAAAAAGAACTGCACTGCATTTTGGATGGGAAGTATTTTAAATCTATTGAAGACTCGCGTAGTTCCCACAGCTTTATGTTCGAAGGAAAACGGCAATACTCTAAGAGAATAATTTCGTGTTTGTTGACACTTGTGAAACGCTTAATCTTTTTTCTGCTAACATAACTCTTTGCGCATATCGGCAGCAGATGACCGACGAGCTCTCAAAAAACCTATTTTCATGATATCTAGTTGAATGTAGCTGCAGAGTCATATGCTTACTTTTGTTTGGTACTGTTTCCATACAAAAAAAATGAACATGTAGCGAAAAGTCGTTTAATTATTTTTCCAAGTAGCGACTATTTGCCGGTAATGTTAGAGTTTATGTCGCAAAAAAAGCTTATTTTTTAATGTATGTTACTGTTAGTGTCCCGGAAAAATGAAAATGACATTATTTGTATTTTGAAATGCTTGTTTTTATTTTTAAAATGCATGTTTCATATGTATCGCTATACTTCAGTACACAAGCAAAACGTGTATATTCTTACAGCCCTTGTGACATATACGACACCCTAATACTGAAGTTGGACGTACAGCGCACTGACGTTGGACCTGATGCTACTAAACTTCACGAGCAGTTTGACAATCGAGTTGTACAACTTATTAAAATAGCTAATGTAAGTGTGATCGAGTGCAAAAAAAAGTTATTGGTGTTTTCTTGGCTCTACTGCAAAATCTCTGTAATTTTTTTGTAGACTTTGATATTTACTTTAGCTGTTTAATATATTATATTGCACCCGTCATCAACCCCTCGCAAAAGTTGGAGCATTCAGTTCGACGTCAGTGCGCATTACTTCGAACTGAAATTTTGGGGTGTCGTATATGTGACGAGGGTGTAATGGCTACACTTTTTTAGAGTGTACGGATGTATTTCAGTATTAGTATTTAGCTGTTTTCGTCCTGTATACCAGTATTTGTATTTTCAAATTTATTTTAGAGTATCTCTGTCCAACCATCAAGGAAAGCTTCCTGGTTACTCATGCAGCTGTTCGAGCCATTATGGCCCAGAAAGTTGCAGACAGCATAATCGTGAACATATCAAGCATGATCGCAAAATATTAGACAAAGAAAAGAGCGCGAACACGGCTTCCAAGGCAGGAGTCGTGGATCTCAACAAAGCAGCTCCAAAGAAACTGGCCTCTCGTGGTATTTTCGTCAACGTCGTGCTACCGAATTTCATCGAAACCCCAATGCAATCCTTGTAGTTCACACAAGGGTGCCGGACCCGGCCATTTCCGAGATCCCACCGCGAAGGCCCGGTCATCCAGAAGTAGTAGCCGACGTCGTCAAGTTATTGTGCAACACCCCAAAGCAACTTAATGACAAACATGGCTGTTAATGTACTCTGGCGACCAGTGATAGAAACGTACACTTTTTGCCGGCTAAGAAATTTATATTATTTAAAAAACTAGTCATTGGTTTATTTAGTAGCGTGTTTAGTAGGCAGAAGATTGAACTAGTGTTGGCACGCACGTAACCTTGGTTAAATTACTGTCAGTTAAGTTCCAGATATGGTATTTGTACTGTTTAAAATACAATGATCTCTTAATTCGCTGTGTTTGGGCTTTGGAGCCGCAACTTCAGTGTAATATAGGGGTGTGCTCAGATAAGGACAGGGATAGGGGTGTCGTGCCTATCTTGAGCTTTAATCAAATATTCAGATGAGGTTGCAAAACATGTCGACAGAGCGGATCGGGCCTTAATGTTGCAAGATAACTTTAAACAAAATATCGCGTCTGAGAGGAGGTGGTACAACAATACCCAAGACTGTGCGTAAAAGCAAAGTTTTGGGCCACAAGAATAAATATTGCAGCTTTCTATGACCTCAAATGTTTTATGTATAAACCACGCCTATCTGACTTACCGGAATTAGAAAGAAATATTTATATAGTCCTATATTTCAAGTAATATAAAATGATAACCTTGGGATATTGAGCGACTCTTTCGTGTTGAGGCATTATTAGCCGATCTTTCAACACAACATATATTTATGATTTCAAGATGGATTTTTTTTTCGCATAGGATTTCAAGCTTTGTTCATATTTTACCGAAAACGTGAGTGCTTGACTAGTGTATGTGTTAAATGTTTTTTGTTTTCTTTGCACTGCGCCCGAAATATTTTATAAAATTAAAAAGTAAAAATTTTGTAATTTCTGTTTGGCAACGAAAACGATAATCATCCCTGATTTTTTGTAAACTTCTCTCGATGAACCCTTCAAAACCGTTAATTCAAAGTAAGAACATACAGATCGCATTATATTTTTTTACATTAGATAAAAGGAACGTTTAGCCACATCTATTTTGCAGTCAATTATCGTTGTAGGGTTTCTGTCTCAACCACAAGTAATTCTCGAGAGCACATACATAGTGGCCGCATTTCGTCGCATTGTGCGACAGACACCATGAAGCATTACAGAAAACCCACGTTTTGTTTTCGTTTCTTTCTTGTTGATGTGATTGATATCGCCTGTGAACATTGGACTTTGCTGCGCGTTCGGTTCTTAGGGTGTATTTGGTTGGTACTTATACAGTGCGACATCAGAGGGCAGATCGAATGAATAGATGATACCATTAACTGCGTCATCGACTGTTTCGCGGGAGCAAATTACTGAGAAAAGGGGTCAATTGGGCAGAAAGTTGTTATTTGTGCCAATAAAGATCTGAGTTTCGCTAAAGATTGGTTTAGAGCGTTCCACACCACCAAAAAATGCTGTCTCTAAAAAAGATGAAAAAAAAATGCAGGGGCGTTAGTCGACCTGGGAAAACGTGTTATTTTTGTTTGGCCGGAAAAGATTGGAGAAAGTAACTTTTGTTTTGGCAAAAAAAAAGCCCCAAAACGTTTAAGTAACAAAAAAGTGCGAGCCTCCTCGACAAGTGAAACATGGTGTCTTAGTGCGTGTTTCTTTTTCTCGACATTTGGTTAGTTGCTGGTAAATATGTGGTTTGGAGCACGCAGTTCGTGGTCGTGTTTAAAAGTGACACCGATTCGCGGTGTTTGCATTATCGGATATTGTAATATTTTCCCAGGGATGTTCTCGCGTCTTGCCACGTATCATACGAGTTCTTGACTGCTGTGAGTGACCGCATTCCTCTCCCACTTTTTGCTGTTTGAGCTAAATAAAATGATGCAATGTTATTAGTATGTCATTTGTTTAATTTGTATGTTTAGAAAATGATCATCTGCTTGAAGCCCGTGCTACAAAACAAAAAGGAAAAATACATTGATGAATATGTTTTTCCATTTCAGTGCATCTTCTCGGCAGAATGTCGCAGACTCCAGGACGATCTCGTAACTGAAATCATCTGTCCAGCAACGCGAAGTGTGTCAGGAAAGATGATCGCTTATAAGAAAAATGCGATTAAACAAAATACGATAAAATGATTTTCGCCATATTCTGACTGGAAGAGTTCTTGATCAAAGATCGTCAAACGGTGTATAAGGTATTATCCAGAACTTTTTTTAAACTAAACACATGATTTAATGGTGTAACATGAATGCTCAAATTGCAGGTCGGATTCGGTTCTAAAGCTTTGCGGATATGGTTCGGATGCAGATGCAAAATCTGCGGATATCTGTCGATTGCGGATGACCGAAATTTTATTCTCGCAGGGCTTTAAAGATAACCATAATTCATTGCTTATGAGACGACAACTACTTTTGCAGAAGCAAAGAAGAGTTGGTGTGTTCATACAAATAAATTTATATAACAAATCATCTTTTATGCCGTCTCGCCATGACGGACGAACACACATCATAGAACACACATTGCCTATGAATCGTGACCTACGGAAACACACATAGGACACGCCTAATCTGCGCATGTATCGAAAGGTATTAGAGATGTCACTCAAAGTTGATCAATTGCGACGCCACTTTGCTGCACTTATTTAGTGTTGAGTTGAAAGTACATCGAGGTGCACGCAAAGGTTAAATATTTAAGTGAAAACGGCTGCTAATAGGGATTCCTGTCACTTTTCTTTATCTCAGTGCGAAAGTTCTATTTTACACAATCGCAACAATTTTATGCCCGCCGTCACCAACACCAGCCAAAAATCCACACTAGACTTTTGTTTGCCACGGTCGGAGGACGGTGCAACTGCCGCTTAAGAGGCCCAACTTGAAACGGTTTCCCAGCTTCGAGGCCTCCGCGACTTCTTCACGCGTCACACGGGAAAGCGCCGTCAGACCATTGGCGCATCGTCATGCGTCGTAAAGCGATGAATCAACGCCCCCCCCCCCTCCTCTCTCTCGCCAAGCACTCTACAGCAGCGCAGTCAGCAGGTGAAACCCCAACCCCGCGCAGCAGTGGCAAAGCGAGAGCCTCCTCGCCCAATAAGATGCCCCGGAAAATCACATGACCAAACCAGTTAAAGCGAATTCCAGCGCCCACTGGTCATCACGTCCATCTAGCTCACATATCATCGCGCTCCATCAGGCTCGCATGTAATCACAGTCATCACACTCAGAGGTCATCACGGTCATCACGCTCACAGCTCCACACGGTCATCACCCTCACAGGTCATCACACTCAAAGCTCTTCACGGTAATAAAATTGACGCTCACGAGTTATTGGAAGTGACACTCGCACTGATGGGTTAGCAGAAGCTAAACTCACACTGGCTCTCGCGACTTCTCAGAACTCACGCTCACACTCACACGGACAGTCATAAGTTCTGAAAGTTCACGTTCGAACTCACATCTTCTTAGGCTCGTGGCCTTTTATTAGAGTGTCCTATGACTCCGGTAATTATACCCAACACTACGCCGACATGTTTGTGGGTGCATATTATTTTTATCGGTGGTATTGGAACAATATAAGGAACTGCCTATTTACTGGCGTGAATGTAGCGAGAGCAAAGGACCCCAAATCCGCACATGCAAGAATTTAGCACGGGGCAAATGTCTGCGATATTTCGCTCCCTAAGGCCATAGAAGCCACGCAACAGAACATAAATCTATCGCAAACCTGCTGCCACCAAATTCGACGTCGCACGGAGTTATTACCATGCGATAACAAGGTGGTTCCGCTGTATAAGACCGGTAACAAACATTCCCCATTAAATAATCGACATCAATTCGCTGATAAGCATTCCCTGTAAAATCATTGAGCACATACTGTACTCACATATTTTAATTACCTAAAATCAAGTTATTTATTTGCCCTGCTTCAAAATGGTTTCGGTCACTCTTTATCTTTGAAACGCAGCTGCGTCATTTCACCGATTCTTCGCATGCTATACTGAACTAAAACTACCAGGCTGAGTGTATTTATCGATTTTTCTAAAGCATTTGACAAGGTTTATCATAAGTTATCTAATGCTCAACCTCTCTTCATTAAACCTAGATTCTAATTTGTTAACCTGTCTGGAATGCTTTCTTACCAACCGCATTCAATGGGAAACTCTAAATGGCAATAATGCTTCCCTGACTAATCGGGGATCGGGAGGACCCCAAAATTCGGTTTTATGCCCGTTTCTTTTTCTAAGATTTAGTATTGATTTACGACGCTGTACTTAATATACAGCGTCGTATCTAAGATACTAAGATACAGCGTCGTATCTAAGATACAGCGAAAGATACGGCCGCGGTGACCCTGACGAGAATGACAGCGCGAAACTCGGAGGAGCTGAGCCACGTCATGCGGCCGCCGAGAAGTATACAGACGTACGGGAGGAACGCCGGTGTCGTGCGCAAACATTTATGCTCACGAACGCACATGCATCGCCGCCCTGGCGATTGAACTGTACTGCCTTGTACTTTTGATGTGGTGGAGCCAATCAATCAGGCGCCACCACACCGAAGGTGTCGCGGCGCTGAGTTGGCCGCGACCCTTCGCGTTTTATCTCTCTACACGATTGGTTTAGTTGGTGAGAGCCAACCCACAAATGCAACGAGCGTATTGTGACGATAGACTTTTGCCACTGCTTGATTGACTTCGTCGAATCGTATCTAGCGTCGTCTGCAGTCCGGCTTTGAATGAAAACGGAGCATAGGGAAGCAGTGAAGGGTGAGAGGGCGACTACCCCCTAAAGTCTCTTGATAATTATTTTTACAAGTAACGACAACCAGTACAAATGACGAAGGATATTCTGCAGGAACAAAATGGCGTCATTCTGTTCAGTCGTCTGCTGTGCGCCGTGATTCGCTTCCTAAAGCCTGCACCGTCATGCAGTAACAGTCGGCGCTTCAAAGAATGTCGCTACTTGTAGGAAGCTCTTGTCTAGGAACTCTAGCTACCCCAACCTAAAGTTCCTAGATAAGAGTTTTCAAAAGGTAGCAACGTTCTTTTAAGCGCCGACTGCGAGACGGTGCCGATTTTGGGAAGCAAATGGCGACGCGAAGCAGAGGAGTCAAGTGAATGACGCCATTTTGTTCCCACGGAATGTGCTTTGTCATTCGTATTAGTTGGCGTTACTTGTAAAAAGAACCATCAAGGAACTTTACCAGAAACCTCTACTCCTTTCCTTTTCTCTCTCTCTCTCTCTGTCTCTCTCGTCTCTTCAGCTTCAGTGTAACGTGGTAGATGCTGTGGAGGCAAGAGCGTAGGAGACTTCGAGTGTACTCTTGAGGTATTTTTTTTCAGGAAGTCTAGACGTCCGCATGTCTCACACAGCAGTTATGTTAGAAGTACTGCGCCAGTTAATAAAACAAAAATCGTATCTTATCCCATTTTACGCTGTAGGTTGGAAATGCCAGCGCATTGCCTTGAGTGATTTTAGTCGCGCCTCACCCCAATCCCAATTATTGGCTAATATTTCCAAATAGTTTTGATCGGTTTAAGTTGGCATAAAAAAATCATAAACAAGTAAATATGTAAAGAGGATATCCCAGAAAATAAAATAGAAAATTATGCGAGAAACGCCTAGACAGGTTTTAATTTCCAGATAATAGGTGTCTTATCAATTTCGAATAGAATCATACATTATTATAAGCCACCGTTGCCCGTGGAAATTTACCATTTTGACTTCCTGAGTAACATATGGGATCTAATAATTCCTGAAGTCTTCTGACTCGTTCTCGAAATGGCGGACATAATGTGATGGGTTAGAAAGTCTTACCGATTTAGATTACCGATAATGAACTAGGCCAAGTGTGTTTAATATGAAAAATTAATTTATTTTCATCACATTATAAAACTTTACGCATGTAGTTTTTTCTTAAATTATGTGTGTGCCATTTGTTGAGAGGTGGCATAAGACAAGGGAAGTACAACCCTATACATGAGATTATTTTAGTATCCTGCATAGCGAGTGCAGCTGAGCAGACAAGTTTACCTGATCTCATTTTGAGACAACATGTAAGGCCTAATCTCTATAACTCGCCATAATCGCCGCCAACAAACGCCACTGACCGTCAACAACAATCCCATCCAACCTCGGGCAACGAGTTTATTCTAGATATCTTTAGAAATTCTAAGTGAAAGGCTAACTGAATCACCCACACGTTGGATAGACGAGTTCTTAAAATCACAGTAGGTACATCATTGTATAACATTCTATTTTGTAGAATTTGAGAAACTTATTCAACGAAGCAAATAATGAATGATTTACGGAAACATCTAGGAAACCACCGGCTTCATTTGTATTGCTTGACTAGCGTAAAATCTGGGCAGGCCACATAATCTTCGACTGGGCCTCAACCTAGTGAGACACAAGGTGTCACCTAACACACACAAACAAAAAGTTTTCTTTTGTATGTTTTTTTTTTCGCTGCAAATTTATGTCACGTATCATAGAACGCTCAGTATTCGCCAAATTGTAGCTGAGGTGATCCGGACCAGATGTCAAAGTTTCAGAGCTTCCCGTTTCTTCATTAAAAAGTAATGTGAGTTTATCAAAAATGTCAATGGGCAAATGAGGCCCGCTCAAGGGACCTGGCCTCAATCAGGTCCATGTACTCACGGCCTTCGCTTGCCACCGTTTCCTCATTGCATATTTCCTAAAATCGTTTAAAACTCTACATACGGGCGAGGAATACACTTTTCAGCGACGCGTATTTTCATTTTGCGGCGAGAAAAACGTTTTTTTTTTCTTCGTTCGGTTACACGTTGTGATTAGCAATTTTGTCTAATGTTATGGGAACGAAAAGCTGTATAATTCGCACGGCTCACTTAAAAAAAAAAAAAACATCGCAAATGTGACAATTTTACAAGCGCAAAAAAACCGACGTAAAAATGACCGCATCTCCACGTGGTGAATGATGTTGATTGGGGCGAAGCTCTGGTGGTGCTGATGATACTGATTTTATTGTTCATAGGTAGTGCAGATGGTGCTGATTGTTTTTATTGCTCATAGGTACTGCTGAGTTCCGGGTTGCGTTTCGACTTCGATATTACTGCTTTATGGTCGGTGAAATGCAGAGCCAGTGGTTCTTCTAGAGGATCAGCTTGGATCCGCTAGAAGCCGTGGAAGGCATCTCCACCGCTTAAGCCAGCGGTCCATGTCAGAAAGAGAATGTCTGGTATGGAACGTGGTTATATACGCATTTGAGCATTTGACCGCAGCGCCCTCTCGTCTATAAACGTTGAGCTAATGCATGCAAAGTTTAACGCGATTACATACGCATTTGACCGCAGCGCCCTCTTCTGTATGGACGTTGAGCGGCTACATGCAACGTTTCATCCATGACATCCCCAGCTCTTGAGTTACTACCACATCTCAGAGCCCCTACTCGTCCCGCAATCGTGGCCGAGTGGTTCAGGTGATGGACTAGAAATCCATTGGGGTCTCCCCGCACAGGCTCGAATCCTGTCGACTGCGCAAACATTTTTTTTCTTTTTTTAAGAAGACATGATGGGATGGCAATCGATGTGAGCACGGACGCCGGACGCACAAGGCTAGACCCTAAGGAGCTTCGCCCCTAAAAGAAAAAAAAAAGACGAGGCCAGTTTACGGTCATTCTTCTAGACGGGTAGCATATAAGAGTTGGGCACCATTGTAGGGATTCCCTCGCTGCTACCCGTATTGCAAACTGTCACAACGCAAGGGCTGAACAACACGTAGTCTTTTATTGAACGTTTATCGCCCTCTCCGGGATCCCAAGAGCCTCCGCGCATACGCTAAGACGGCCTTTCATCAGCGGTGCTCCGCCACTCCCATGGCCAATTGCACTTGACCCCGTCGCGGAGGAAATGACTATAGACGATTTGACATCTGGGCTGCCTAGTTCAACGCCTTGGATCCCCCGGTTGCCAGAATTTTTAGGACTTGTGCCACAAAGATATCGCCCAAATAATTTGCAATTACATATATGGCCACTCGTCGGCTTAAAAGTTTTAAAGTAGCAACGGACCTTGAGTACAAATGGCTGGAGTGTATGGAGCAGAAGTTTCCTTTCTGAGCATCGATTGAGGTTTTTAGCGTTCACTGATTTGTAGATGGGCTTCTCAATTTGTTACTCATCGATTAACTGGCAAATGTGCACTAGGTTCCCGATACATCAGTCTCCAATATAGCATTTTAAATCAGACAAGCATTTTGTCAAAATAATTATAAGAATTATCGTTTCTTCCCATGAGAGGTAATGATGAGGACCTAGGGAAAAAGGATGGCTTGTTGAAACGTTTGCCTCCAAGCATTTCACAGCAGAACCAGGGAAATTCACATATCGCCCCGAGTAAATCTAGTCTCAAGTAATACCAGTCAGTAAGCAAACAAAATAAACAAATAATTGGTTTCTAAGTTATGTTTATGGGCCTCTAACAAAAAAGGCAACTTTAGCATATTTGCTCACATTAAACGTACAGTGATCATAAAATGAAGCTTGTGAGGCGGTTGCTACCAGCAGGGGTACTAATAGACTAACCAAAGGGCTATTTCAACAGCGGCGGCCATCTTAAATCAGAAGATGTTGCCTAGTAGCGCGGACCCACACATCTCCACGGCAGCGGATGCGAGCTCTTTGTCTGCAATACCGCGGGTCCGTGCAATAAATACCTTCGTCACGTCTACGATTGCTACAGTGTCTATATTTCGAGCATATTACTTAAAGGGCCCCTACAACGAAAAAAAGTGTTTTCTAACAATCTAATTAATACACGAGCGTCAAAAAAAAATTTACGCGGAAAACAAAAATTTCAAGCAATATTGACGGCGCGAGACGCGATTTAGTTGGCAGTCACCTCCTTTCCACTTGTTTTCTCTCTCGGCATTTCGGGCGCGTGGAGGAGAGGTGGATCGGCTTCGCCTTCACGTTGAGGTGGAAAAAGCGAATGCCTGAGATGGTCATTCCGGAATAACCCGTGACGTCATGAACTTTGTGCGCCAAATTTGAAATAAATCTCTCGCCGTTAATATTGCTCTAAAAGTTTTTACTGTAAAATTTATTTTTATGACACTCGTGTCTCAACTAGACTGTTTCAAAAAACGTTTTTTTTTTCATTTTCAGGGGCCTTTTAGAGAAGACACATGTCTCAGAGTAAGGAAAGTCCAAGAGCGTTTATTACGAACTCTCTAAAGGACACTCCCTGTCCCCATCTAAAATGCGACCCGCGTGATAAATATAGCAAAAATAAATTAACTGTCAAATGTGTGGACCCCAGAGCAGCTGACGGCGGGAAAGCGTCGGAAAGCTTGCCGACACACACCTCCGTTTCATGTCGCGGCCGATGAACGAGTCCCTCCCCCAAAGCGGTAGAAGAAGAGGCGAAACCTGATTGCCCGCCGATCATTACCTCGTCCGTGCAGGGTGGACGGAAAAGGTCTCCACGGGAGAGAGTGAAACGGAAGGCGCCCCAAAACAGGCGTCCCACCAAAGCTTCACGAAGAGGTCGGAGCTATCGGCGGAGAGGCTGAACGTTCTGACCCGTAGCCATTTCGATGGCCATCGGGGTAGGACCAAGGAAATCACTACAAGCTATACAAAATAAATTATTATATCAAGCTATACCGTATTGTTCTAAATTGTTTCATAAATATATATATCTATGCAGACACAGTCTTTCTCTTAAAGGCCGATGTACACTTCGCGCTTTCCACGTTTGCTCGCCTTCTCCTTTCCTATATCCTCTCCACTTTTACATTGCCCCTACTTGGATCTCCTCACAGCTTAGGAGAGGGGATGCCCTAAGAGGATTATCTTCGCTGCAGAATACCGAGGTTGTACGTTGGTCTTTAAGAAAAACATCTATATGGCCCACCACGATTTCTTAAATATTTTGACGTACCCTACCAAAATGTTTGAGGGGTTTGAGATATCCGTCGAAGTTTTCTAAGGGACTTGACGTAACCTTCAAACATTTCAAGTGTGTGTAAGAACCCGTTTATAGTTTTTTCAGAGGCATCTGGGTTCTGTTCTTATCTTTTCCGTGAAAGCATGGTATTCGTCAAAATAGTTTAAACTGGATTGTGGTAGAGGCCACGTGACCCTTCAAGAGATATTAGCGTCGGAGAAGTCGCTTGACGATTTGGATTTCGGGCGGCCGCAACCAGCGGAAGCCCAGTGCCTATTTCCCGTCCCATGCGGAAAGAACCATCTTCTAGAGCGGCCCGGTGTGCTGAATCAAGAAGGTCTCGTAGTGCCCTATTTCACGTGTCTTTTCTTCCGTCCTTTTCATCCAGCGAGCCAAAAAGACGCCCCAAACGCCACGGCGAGGGCACCAGGGACGACACCGTGACCTTGATGAGGGATGTCCACAAGGGCGCCGGACGTGTGATTTCCCATTCGTGGTTTTCGCTAAACGCTGCTATACTGACAGTGTGTATGAAATGCGTGCCGATCCACTCGACTCTATTGTTACAAGTTGCAACAACCCTGCATCTTAGGAATTCACCCAGCTGAGCTATGTCGTGAGTACCTCGAAGGATATTTATTTTTTTTATTTTTGCGACATAGGGGCTCGAGGTTGGTTTCTGTTTAGGGTTTTTTGATGGCGTGAAGGTGTTTCAAGGGCTGAGAGTGACCCAAAACACATTAGGGCTGACGTGGTATTTTCTATAGGACTGAATAAACAACAAATTTAGAAGTTTCCGAGATTTGGTGAGCAAGCATTTTTTTCAGTTTTTAGTTGGCACGTTGGTACTTGCCAATAATTTGGGTTACGGGCTGGGCAGGCTACCTCGAGTCGCTGCAGACAGGACAATTATGTTAAGGAGGAAAAGCGTTGCTGTTTTAGTTTAATCCTCGTGGCTAGCGTATAATCGCAAACGCTATCAACTTGCCTTATGTTATAAATCATAAACAGGTTCTTTGTGCGCGCAGGATGATGTGCATTTGCGAGTGAACGAACCATTATTTCTCCTAAAAAGATGCATCTCCTATAGGGTATGGCCAAAGTTCCGCAGAGAAGGGTATCATAATTTAAATGAAAATAAGTATATGCTTTTGTCTAATTATAATTTCACCAATGCTGGAAATGTATATTAATGCCCGCATATCAGTCCTACAGTCTTTGACTCTTATATGTTGACATTTGGAATACCATTGTTTTAGAACACTATTTGCAACAATACAACTTCAAGCTTTGTGAAACTGTGGACCAGGTTGATATAAACTGAATTTAGACTAAAGGTATCTATTGAAGGACAGACTTCTTGGCTTACATTTATTTAAAGTAATTTCTATCGGTTTATAAATAATGATCTGAAACTGTTTGACCTTTAGAGACAAGTTCGTCTGCATTGTCAGCAAATATGGTGCATCGCATGACTCATTTCTACATCCGGCTGGCATTCTAGTCGCGTCAAACTGCACCTGTCGCTTGATGTCAGTCACCTACTTGTTACCTCTATTTTTACAAAGGCAGCGCTTAATGCCCCTTTTGCTGAAATCCCATCGCATCTATGCGCAAAACTCCGCGAGATGGAGAGGCGCTCGCAGTTCCGTCATCGCCGCACCATCACCTTCTCCCTATCGCTGCCACGTCTCGCACATCCACAACATATATGCCAGATTCTGCGAAATTAACATATCCAAAGAACCATGAAACATATTTTAAGTGAAAATTTATGGTATGAATTCCCCTCATCAAGAGATTTTTCTTTTATCTTTTTCTTTACAGTGCATCCTTGATTTTGAAACAATTACCTTGACGTTTGGCTCTAATAACGTCGTCGTTACAGCTTGATCAGCTCAGTTTGGTATTCGCCAGCATAATTTTAACTCCTTGGAAAATTTTAATTCTAACCGTGTAAACTGGAAAAGAGACATGCGAAGACCCTTTCGCCAAACGTTTTATGCCCATTTTTAGAGCTCATCTCAGAGGTGGTCAAATGTTAAAAATGGTGCAAAATCCGGATGTTCGTCGTCTACGCACCAGTTTGCGAGCTTTTTTAACGCAGTATATCAACGACGACCACCTAGCAACGCTGGGTTGTCGTCGTTTATATATTTCGTTAAAATTAATACTTATCCCAATTATCCTGCCAGTCACCAGCCTCTACAAGGCGTTCTCAGAATATCTGCGTTCAACACGCCACGAGGGAGCGAGCTCGCCAACCAGTGAGCAGATGACAAAAAGACTGGAATAGGACATGGAAAATTCGCGTATCAAAATTAACTGTTGGGCTAGTTGGTTTTACACATTTACAATATAGCGAAAACACAACACAGGAATAAGACAAAGATACGAACGAACGCTACTCACAACTAGCTGTTTACTGTAAATATGCAAATACACGGCCGCCCTTTTTCCTTTATTTTTAATATTTAACAACCTTTAAATTCATTCTTAAAAAAAAACAAAAAAAACAGACCAATCTTTTTGCGAAACGACGTTCGTGTGCCCAGTTTTAAGTATGTACTTTTGGAACTCGCATTTTGCAAGGCGTGCCAATCGTGCTGGTCCTTACGGCTTTCCCTTGTACGTTACTGAGAGGGGTGCCTCACATCAGTTAATGAATCGAATATCCATAGATTTTGTTGACGTGCAAATATGGTGACACAAGGCTGGCCAGATTCAGGTCGTTTTTCTTTATTTTTCTTTTTACTGCGCGAAAAGGGGGGGGGGGGGGGGAAGGGGTACGCCTACCAGGATCTCGGAGCCGTGAGCGGCACTTGAACCCCCGAAGAGCCGCATGTGGCTCCCGAACCTGAGTTTGGCCGTCCTATATAACAGGGGTCTCCAAACCCAGGCCCGCGGACTTCCGCTGTCTTTCCATTGGCGAAGGGCCCGCAGCTCGCTGCTATCAACACAAAACATAAGCGCTCGTAAAAAAATCGACGCCGCGACACGCGCCAAAAGCTCAAACGAAGATGCCAGAAAAGGGCCGCTCCACTGGCGAGAAAACGCGCGCGGCGCGCCGATCGCGTTGAAAACGCGTTCCGCAAAATTGGTTGAGCGCGTGAAATCATGCGTTCGCTCAGAATGGCTTCAAGAGTGCGCGAGGCCTCCTGTGCTGTCACGTGACATTCGCCGCGATCGGCGGGCCACGCGTTTTCTCGCTCGTGTGGGCGGCCCTTAAGAGGTAAAGGAAACCCAGAGTTGCGTCAAAATGTTGGTTCTCTCGGCATATTATTTAGCTTGCTTTGTCATCACCGGAATTACTATTCGTAGTACCCTGCATAGTGTCTGCGTAACAATGGAAACATTAATTTGCGTTCTCACGTATATCGTGCATAGTGATCTGATCGGATCTACCATTTTCATCAGCCTTCTCTAACCTGCGGGAATATGCCAAAGTTCCTTCGCACTCTGATGTACGTCTGGCGAGTTCTCAAGGTCACAATTATTTTATAATGTAATGAAGAGTGGAATATTTCACTCGGTTAATAAATATATTGTCAAGAATGACAATTGATGAGGCTACGAAATACCGAATAAAACTAAACGTTTAATTGGGCAACTTGTGCGCAAAACCAAAGGGAAGAAGGCTCGCGTCGCAGGATCGAGCGCCGGGACGAGATTGACAGCGGCCCACCACGTGGAGCGGAGACCCGTATGTACACGCGCGGGCTTTTGGAACGATCGGCGTGGAAGTTTCGGCGCGTAGAACATTCGGATCTCAAACAAGCCACAGAGTTCTCGAATTTACCTGAACGCGACATTTCCAGAAAGAACGGAAAGATGCTTCCTCGGCCGGCATTGAACATCGGCCTTTGGCGCGGGAGCCAAGCAGGATAACCATTCGGCCACGGTCGCGCTTGTTCGCAGACGCGCCGTAACAATAGATATTTGTCCACCTTAAATTTCTTTTTGATTTCTTTGCTCTAGATTAAATATCTGTATTTAAATGCTCATTTATGTTTATTTAGTTTGTATTTCGTCATGTATATCTCGACCCTCGAGACTGCAACAGGTCCAAAATACAGCTCCCTAGTCAAAACGTTTGGAGTCCCCTGGTATATATCAAGTCAACAAGTCCACCAACACCACTTTAGTCCCGTTTTGTTATTTCTTTCTTTAAATAGAACTGTGTTATCCTGAACGGTGATTCGCATACACGAGCAACCTTAAAACAAATTGTGTAGCGACCTTTACCATCGAAGTGCTATATTTCATGAAATACAGTATTTAAGGAAACGATCATTCTAATTTTGTTAGAGCACTATATCTAGTCTTGTATAGTATAGGTAACGTGGCCTCAATCCAAATATAAACGTATAGGCTAGATGACATTGGGTCACATGGTTTTTGCACAAAATATAGCGGGAAAACTAAATTAATGTATAGTTCAAGTGAGATCAAGTCACGTGACATCAATTTCCCCACCACATTTAGCGGGGAAACGTAAATTGGTTTATAGGTAACGTTTCGTCCGGTCACGTGAAATCAAATTTCCCGCCAAAAATTAGCGGGAAAACTGAATTGGAAAATAGCTCACGGGATGTCGTTCCCCGCTAAATGTAGCGGAGAAATCAACTTGATCTGCAGGTCCCGTGACGTCAAATCACGTGACTATAATTTCCCTGCTAAATTTACGCGGAAATGCAGCCAGACTGACGGACGAACGGCCAAATTTTTAGGAAGGGGGCGGTAGCACTACAAAGCATTTCATGCTTTAATAAAAGCGAAGGCTCGATCATGCTGACAAAGTCAAAGGAGCACAGAATGTGTTAATCGCAAACTTCATACTTGAGGTACCATCTCACGTGGCAGCCACGCGGAAACCGACGTCATGTGACTTGAGGAAACTTTGATTGAGGTAATATCGCGTGGTCGCTTGACGTTGACTTGCCCGCTAAATTTATCGGGGAAATAGGCGTCAGGCGACTTCACTTTCCCCTCCACCACGCGGAAATAGTCGTCATGTGACTTAAGCTCATGTGACATCGCGTTACTTAGTTGCGAAACGTGAATACGTAACGTCCATTTCCCCGCTAAATTTAGCGGCAGAAGTCGCGTCAAGAGGCAATAGTTTCTCAGCTAAATTTAACGGGAAATTGACATGACTTTTTGTGATGGTTTTTGCGACGGTTTTTCGTGTTGATTTTCTCGCGGAATTCGGCTGATAAAACCGACTTTCTTAATAAAAAGCGTTCGCATGCCCGGTGTCTTTACCCAGAAGTTAAGCCGCGCTTTCCCAGAGTGTACAAGTAATTTTTACTGCATGCTAGTGATGCGAGCCCTTCCGTTACGCGCTAAATGAAACCCAGGCTTAGGTACAGTAAAAAAGTGACTGCGTTCTTTTTGTAAGCAGTTCTGTAGCTGTAGCATGTTCAGAACATACATCTTTGCCTGCTAGCTCGTTGAGGTTGCGTACTACGATCGATATATGACATGTAAACATTATCAGTGTTTCGGTATGTACGCTTTTTATCTCCAGTGTGAAAAATTGGCTACAATCAATAGACAAACGACTGAACGACTGGGTCTGCGAAAATTACGAGAAAAACATTAAAAATAGTAGTCGTAAAGCGAGCGTGAGTAACCTCTAGCGACAGGTGCAGTTTGGCTCCGGTAGAGCTCCGGCCGGATGTAGGGATAAGTTATACGATGTAGCGAAGTTTTCAAAACAGGAAGCCATGGCGGACTTAAATGTTAAGTTAGGGACTGATTTATTAAATGCATCGTGCGCATTATACGGTTATTTTATGGATAACATGCAGAATGTTCCAGAAACGACTTTCCAAACTTTCCGAAATTTCTAAAAAATAAAAAAATAACTTTTTAGGGAAACAATTGCCAGTCACGGCACACGCCAGGAATAGCAAGAACATACTAATTAAGAAAATATTTGACTAAAATTTACTAAATATTCTTAATCGAGAAAAAATCAACATATGGTTCCAATAAAATTTTGTAGAGTGTTATAAAAAATAAACATAAATCAGTCAATTTTAGGGGCCTTAAAGAGCGTGCGAGACGTCAAGGTGAGCTAATCTTTCAAATCGTGGACCAGGCTCAAATGGTAAATTGTGTGCACTCCCGCGCTTCACGCGAGCATTGTCACAAAATTGATTGGTTTAAGGGTCAACAGTGACACTTAGCAAGTTGCTAATTGGAACCAAACGTTTGTTCATTTAATTAAAAGCTTAAATAGATTATTTTGGTGACTATTTAGCTAGTTAGTATGTGTTTTTTTCCAATTCGTGACGGGCATTTGTTGTTAAAAAGAGCTCATTGAAATCATTACTTGAAGTCGTAGCTTACAATCCCGATATTTTTTAAACCTATGCGTGACCAAATCAGCAAACAAAAAAGGCCCAGTGAATAAATGTTTATAGAGGAAACTTGAGCTCTATCCACACCAACGGACGTTCATAATTTTCGGGCCTGCATGTGGACGAAAATCTGAGATCCTCTTTACGAAAAATATTCAAGTTGAACGTTTGTAGTGCGGCTCTCGAAAACTCAGACCGGAATGCAAGAAAGAGTGGTCAAGTGTATTACAATATGTACGCATCTGTAAGATATATGTACATGTCTAGACTTATGTTTTCTTAGGAGCGGAAAACTTAATTAAATTCCACTTAAAAAATGCTACACACTAATTTGACAAGTGTGCTCTTAAGACATCGTATCTCCAATGTGTTGATGGTTCACTTGACTTCTATTCTAGAGCAGTTTATGAGCTGTAGTACTGAAAAATTTGATAAACATGTCTGCTCAGCTACATTCCCTATCAGGAAAACTAGACGAGTCTAGTAAGAAGTGAGAAGGCTTTGTATCCCTATTGTCTAATATGGTCACTTAAACTAGCGAAATCTGCGTAACTTGAAAACTATGTGTGTCATGGAAAGTCTTATGGTATGGCCATGAAACTCAGGTTCACAGGTAAAAACACAATTTATTTTCTGTGTGTTACTTCTATCATAATAATTTGCAGTCTGTACGTTTTTTTATGGTAACAGTAAGCAAGGGCTTTGTCGAACGGTTCAGGAGACCAGAGAAATTAATACGGTACATTTACTCGGGCCACAAATCCAAACAATAATGTATATTCATATTCGAAACTCCGGGTAGCTCAGATAGACCCCTTTTGAAAGACTCTGTTGGCAGCCGTGAAATTTCTGCACAACGGCGGTCTAAAACCGTAACCCTACGGCACACTTAGTGAGTTTGGTTGGATCAGAAGGCAAGAAGACACCCACAGGAAAAGGTGATGAGCGCAGTGGCGTTGCACTCTCGACGCGGTTTGATTGGCTCGTCGGCTTCTTGCGTTGGCCAAAGTTTGACCTTCACTATCTTACGGAACTACTTGCACGGTCCACGAGGTCAGTTGTTCGCCACTGTGCAGTGGTTCCGACTTTCCAGTAATCGGAACGTGACTTTCGTAAAGGGTTTATACTGCCCTTAAAAATAATAACATTTCGTTGTCTAAACATTCAACGTTTATATTGAGTTTCTCATGAAGTACAAAATGGAGGCAACGCTACGAAACGATAAAACCAATGAAAAAGCTCTAGAAGTGCATTGTTACCCGCTCTCGAGCCAGGGCTCGGTAGATGTACTCCAAAAAGTATTCTGAAATGACAAAACCTGAGATACACGTGTTTTAAGGCTTAAAATACAGATACTAAGATACATTTGCCTTTTATTCAGCAGGATATCCCCAGATACTTCTGTAAACAGAAGATACTTCTGTAAACACGGCGATAAAGTATTATTGTATACACATACAGACACTGATACAAATACATTTGTTCGCGAACGGTGCTACGTGGGAAGGAGACGTAGTTCGTGGCAAAGGCGAATGGTAATTTATGCTTGTGCTCATCTTTTTGTGTCATTTTATGCACTGCCTTTACCTCGAATTCTTTCTTTATCAATAGTTCCGCTAAATAAACATGTCACCCCGATGAACCACATCGTTACCGAACGCTAAAGACTGCGTACCATGCTTGACAAAATCCGTCTGCCCGAAATGAACCCTGTTTTGCTTTGAGGGCGCATTTCAAAGTGTCGTTTTATATTTTTCCGAGTCACCCATAGTGTGGTGAGATTGGACAACACGGCCGTACTTTTTCTCCACTGAACTCCTTTACAGTCTTCGCTTTGCTAAATTAGAAAGAGCTGAGTGCATTGTGAGAGGAACTGATTTTGTTATTCTTGCAAGTAACTTTCTTCAAGCCAGAGTTTTTTTTTTTAATGTTGGTGACTGAGATGGATCATGTTCATAGGGCTGGTTCATATAATAAATTCCGAAACAACCTGCACCAAACAGACCGTACTTTTCTTTTAATTTTATCTTAAAAAGGACAGCAAATATAACGAGATGAATAAGTATGGCAAAGTATCGCGATACAAGCGATACATTGAAAGTGGATTTTACTACTAAGGTAAAAATACATTTTTCAAATGTATCCCGATACAGAGATACAAATACTCGAAAGTATCTCCAAGATACTATCGCGATACGTTTGTATCGCGATACTGCTTGGCTTTGCTCTCGACATCTCTGTGCGTTTGCTATGACTAATTCAACCAATCACGCGCGAAAGCAAGACGCAGTATTACGTTGCATTAACTGTGTGTGATTGATTTAATTCTTCAAGGCAAACGCACAAAGAAGACGAGCACCATGAAGATACACTTTTGACGTTGCGTGATTGGCCACATCGGATTGTAGCCTTGGCTTCGGTCGGGCTTAATGCGATGATTATCATGATGATGATAAGGGGTTTAGTGGTGCAGCAGAAACGAAGGCTATAGTGCGCCAAGCTAAGGGCTTGATGTGCAACGGAGTACTTTTTTTTCTTTTTTGTCTAACTTCCGTGTGTTCCCTTTTCTTTTATCATCAACTTTGAGACAGGGTAGACTGACCAAAACATTGTTGGGCAACTCCACCCTCCCCCTCATATTGCAGGAGACAGAGGGGATACACATATCCGGCCGAGTGAGTCGGCATCAGCTGCCTATGCCTTAAAGTGATTAATCAGGTATACGTCAACATCACGTACACCGACATACGCTTTTCAAACAGGACTTTTGCTTTTCTCGCTGAACAGAGTATAAAAATGTTCGTAACATCTGCTTCCGTTCTGCAATGGTGCCTGGAAAGCGTCTCCGACTGGTGTGTTTACCGCGTCCAAAAGTGTGGTCTCTCAATTTCCGCCTGATGACGTCATAGAAGTCTCATACTGTCGCCAGTCGCGATCCTGGCGGCGTCCCAACAGCTGTAGTGTATGTGGCAGACGCCCTCTTTGCTGCATGTCGCTCTCCATTGTCGCAATCCACGGAAGTATCGACAGTCAAGAAGTTGGCACGCCGTGACGACAGCGACACTCGCGTTCGCTTGTGCTACTCGCAGCCTCCCGTTAGCATTTCTACGACCAACCGCCAGGATCGCGACATGCAACAGCATGACACTTCGGCTTCTGTGACGTCATTTGTTGCAACTTCGGGACGACTTTTGATGTATGGGGAGCTTAGGACGCTAAACACACCAGTAGAAGACGCGCTCCAGGCACCATCATAGTTCTGCGGCCAAAAAGTCTGCATCGGGAAACATCGGTTACCATTGGCTCAGTTATTCCTCGGATCCTTAAAGTCGGAGAGTGCCTGTTGTTGCATCTGCTGGCATGTCTGCCTCCACGAAGACTTCGTCGTATAGCCTCGCCTCGTGACTGGAGGTGGGAGCGGCATCGGGAAGAGCGTCTGCCATGCTCTCGCCAGCGATGGTGCATGCGTCATTGTGGCGGACATCAACTTGAACGCAGCAACCATTATTGCCTCATCTCTACCAGGTAAAACCACGCAGATTGTAGAAAGTGCAACCTCTATCTGTATTAAGCTTGTTTAATTTATGGCGCGTTTGATATGTTATAAGGTGTCCCAAGTCACCAGGCTCGAATCTAAAATGGACCGTAAAATTCGTCGCCTGCGCCTAGCAAGCTATACTTTTCGTCAAAAGTGAATTTCAGCGGTCGGTTTTTTCATGGAAAATTGCAAAGCGTAGCTCCTTTCTGTAAAAAAATAGGGCTGAAAAACGTGCCAGTGTGAACAGATGGAAGCGGCGCAGACGACCAAGCCGAGTTGCCGGGTGCGTTTGGCCCGCGCACTGATAGATGGCGTAGGGAGCAGTATTGAAAGAACAGCGGAATAAAGCAGACGACACGCAGACGAAATCCTCTAACAGCAAAATCGCCGCGTCTTTTTTTTTTACTTTAATTTTGCGGGCTTTTAACTTCGATTCTTTCTAACCCTGTGTAAGGATGAATATGACACAGCAATACTTCGCTCTCGGCAAAAGGGTTTATTCACTCACTCATTGCCTTGGGGGTTTCGGGATCGGGGAACGGTCATCAGCGAGGCCGGGGGAAAGTCCGCTGCCACAGCAGCTTCTCCAAGTCCCAGCGGTAGTCGTCAACACCGCGTCATGGGGACGTCGTCGTCCAGGTTCGCCGTCCGGTCCGTTCGTTGAGTCCGCCACTCAACGTCGCGCCCGCACTCCCCCGCTCCAGCGTCCGTGTCCCGTCGAATCCCGCGCCAGCGTCTTCCTCTCCTGTCCCGCTGCACGCGTGCCGTCCGTCGTTCGAGAGCGTCGCCGTCCAAGAGAGACCCTTCCTTTGTCCGGCTTCCCCTTTTCAAGCCTTGGCTCCTTTGTCCTGGGAAGCCAGTCGCGTGACGTCAGTTGGCTTATGGAAGCGGCGTAGCCGGACCTTGTGGCGCGCGAGGCCATCGGCGCTCCCCGAGGCATGACGCATCTCGGAGGCCGGAAATTGGGGTTCAGAGGGTCGGCGCGGGAGAAGGCAGCCAGATCTCCACAAGTTTTGCTTTTAATGTTAGAATTTATTTTTTAACCAAGAGTACATTACAAAATGATTATGTTCATTTTAGTAAACAACGGTGGTCGCGACCAGTCTTGATTAGAGTTACTGTATGGGCTCCCTACGGGACCCTGAGTTGCCCGTCTGTTTTCCACGTGCCGCCGCACCGCTATTTCCCGCGATCCGATCGTGTGAGGAGCCGGATCAAATGCCGTGCGGGAAACTACACGCTGCACGCGTCCCGGCGTACGTTCCCCTGTTTTTGAGCACGCCACGCGCCTCCAGCGTGTGGCGCCGCTATTTGCCGAATTTCATCACCATGAGTAGCACGATCAACATGTCGTGCAAGAAAGACGACGCTACGGAGATGAGATGAACGCGCAACTCGGACTCCGTAGAGAGCGTATCGACGAATACACTGTTTGCAAACAAGCCTCGTTTGCCCACACCGGGTGTTGGCGATGCGAGCGCAGAAACCAGATTCAATCGAGGCAAGGCGTCTGCGCATGCGCAGTGCCAACAGCAGCGCCATCGAAGTGCGCGTGACTTCACAGAGTCGAGTTGGCTTATACAGGAACTCTAGTGTCGATAAGGAGATAGCGCCATCTATCTGCGTCGCCGCTCGCCTTTGACCATGGCAAGTTTGTGGCCATATTTTTTTACAAAGAGGAGTTACACTTTGTAATTATACACGAAAAAAACGACTTGTGAAATCCACCTTTGACAAAAAGTTTAGTTTGCTACGTGCAGGCTTTGATTGTTACGCTCCATTTTAGATCGAGAGTGGTGACTTGGGACACCCTATTAGTATATATAGACGTTTTTTGGTTCGTTTCGTTCTCAGTCATAGGGGTTCCATGTGTTGTAATTAGGCTGAACAATTATTGAGACATTTTAACCTAGAGCATCCCCGAAAATATAGGTTAGAAAAAAAAATGTGCGCCGACGCATTATACCAAAAGTGACGATATTCAACATGGCTGAGCCCTTGTGGAAAAGGTGTATACCTTTGTACTTATCACCTAGGCGAACAATTGCGAGTAACGGTTGCAGGCGTCTTCGTGGCGCCTTAAATATTTCTTCGCAGAGAGCAACCGCGGTGCGTTTCACGTGGTTCGGACTAGATCAAGAAAACATCGCGCAGAAGGCGATTGTGGAAGGTTCTATAAAACGTTCTAGCGCTTATTCGATAGGCGAAAAATGACGAATTATTGAGGTGCCACAGAAACGAGTTACTGTGCATACTCCTGAACGCTCTCTGAAGCTCAGTAAACAAAGGTGACCGGGCACAAAAGACAAATATTAGAATGGTTTGCGCCTACCGGGAAACAAAGTTTAGTTCAGCAGGTAGCAACATTTTAAGCGTAGCATAGTCCACTCTGAAACACGCAACGGTCGCAATTACCTGACCCAAACTCAAGCTCGAACGTACGAGTGCGTTGCCCAGGTGTTCCGTAGAGCTCGTGCTGAATCGTTCGGTTGTATGTACAACCCAAGGTTGCTTATTTTGACCGGAAGCTACGTAGAGTAACAGTCAATCCGAAGCGTCTCCTTTCCTCTTTCCTGGGGTTATTATCAACGGCGAAGTTTAGAGGTGTAGTCTATAACTGTCTACATACAAACAAGACATAAATATTTTTATTTTTTCAGAGGGTTTACAACCAAAGACAGATATCAACGGACCTAACTCTTAAACATGAAAATCAAATACCCGTGAAGAACAGAATATTACATGTATTAGTGATACCTCTAGTAGTCTCAAATTACGAACTCAAAGACAGGTAGACTGGTAATGATGTAGATCACTAGACTAGGGGGTTAGGAATTTTAAAGGGCGACATTTCCAACATTACACTGAGGGTTTCTTATTTGATGGACGTTTTTGTTCCCTGGTTTATTGATGACCTCCTTTACACTTCGCAGGGAGCCGCCAACATCATTCTTTCAAGGTGGACGTCGGGAGCTCCTCATCTGTGAAATCCCTCTTCGAGGACATCCGGGGTGCCTGCTCCCGCGTGCCAAACATCGTCGTGAACTCCGCCGGAATCGGCCTCCCGGGAACTACCATCACTGACACCACCGAGGATGACTTTGATAATCTCATACGAGTGAACCTCAAGGTAGTTGCCATTCGTACCTCCTCGTGCGTGACGTGCTCTGAAGAGCAAGTTCTATCGCGAACACAACACGCAAGCGGTTGCCTTTCCGTACTTCCACCGCCGCGCTGAGTCAGGTCTAGCGCTTCCAGTTTGCGATTATCCCCCCCCTTTTTGCTGCCTGTTAGTTGCATACAAGACACCACTCAAAAAGGACAACGACACATGGAGTCTCAACGTTGAGACTTTGTGTGTGGTTGTGCTCCTTTTCAAGTCTCTAGTTTATTTAGGAGAAGGCAATTTTTTAGCATGCATGCAATGAGAATTTGAGTACCTACATTCTTGCTGCATTCCGACAGTAATACACAACTCTAGCATGCCCAACGGGCACTGCATACATAATAAGTTGCTGTGAAGTGACTTAAGTATTTCTGAAAGTGGTATATTAAAGACAATGCGTGTTTTTCTACTTTTTTTTAATCAGCTATAAATTTAAATTAAGGGGCGAAAATTTGTGCAATGGCGACATTGAAACTTCGACGTTCTGAAAACTTCAGCTCAGGCTTGTTTTTTTATTGTAGTTTAGTTTGACTCCAGGTAGTGTTACGGGCTCCAGTACCCATCTGACGCTCCCTGCAAACTTAAAGTAAGAGTAGGTTCACTGTGGAATTCACTGCACCTACATGTTTCCCTTGTCACGCAAATTGTTCATGAGTTTGCACGGGAATAACAAGTGGGGAAAAAGCAGCACGCCTATATAACTTATTTAACTTTGTCTCAAGATTCAGAATTTTAGCATTTCTGAAATGACGTTACGAATTCGTTTTATGACCTTAAACCAGACAATTTATTCGCTTTTAATCACTAACACGTTATTTTTCAGGGAAGCTTCCTGGTTACCCAAGCTGCTGGTCAAGCCATGATCGCCGAGAACGTCACCGACGGCACAATCGTGAACATATCAAGCATGATGGCGAAAATAATCGACAAAGGAGCGAGCGCGTACACGGCTTCTAAGGCAGGGTCGTGGCGCTCACCAAAGTAGCTGCGAAGGAACTGGCTTCCCACGGCATTCGAGTCAACGCCGTGTTACCGAGTTTCATCGAAACCCCAATGCAATCCTTGTACTTCACTCCCGGCTCACGTGAACGGGCGATGGCCGATATTCCACTAGGAAGGCCCGGTCTTCCCGAAGAGGTTGCCGAAGTCGTCAAGTTCCTGTGCAACTCCGGAAGCAGCTTTATGACTGGCTCAGCTGTTGATGTCTCTGGCGGCCAATGATAGAAAGTACAGGTTGCGTGCATTTAAATTTATGTTACTCTGTATTGAGTCGTTGCTTCATTCGGTAGGAAGAATATCGCATTTGTCCTGGCACGCGCGCAGCCTTGCTTGAACAAGTGTCAGTTAAGTTCCAGGGACTATGTTTGAATGGCTCATAACAAAATTGTCTTGTATATAGCGGTGTTCTTGCTTTTGTCGACTCGCAACTTCGTTGTGATAAGTAAAGAAAGGTCGAGGCGAACTCTATAAACTAAATTACATAACCGATCGTTCGACGTGATGCGAATTAACAGCGCCAGCTGGTGCGACGTCTTGAAGATTGTTTGACGTGATTCACTAGAAATACCAGTGGTGTTCCGTCACGCAGTGTTTCGCGTAAACCACAACTGATCACACACAAATCATCTAGCGCCAAACACGTTCTATGTTGATGCGCTGCACAAATTGCTTGGTCGCACCAGCGTGTCCATTCTTCGCCGAGCAACGTTCTCTTCTACGCACCCCTTCACGTTCACGCAGAGCGTGATCTTGGCGTCAAATGCGTTCTATCCGAACATCCAGGTTGAGACCATCGGTCCCTACAGATTGAGGCCGATCTGTGTCATAGGCACGTTTACACCTTCGAGCAGCCGCTGCTCACTCCGGCATATGCTTCGGCCGCCCTATTTTTAAGGCTTGTTCATACTTGCGGTTTGCTACGACCGTCTTGGGCACTATTGTTTTCAAGCATCCTACTGGCAACCTACGACCTGCTGCGCTGCTTTGGAGCCGATCGTAAGCCGTCTGGAGTGGTTTGAAACACAATTTCTAGCAACAGTCCTACATGGTAGTCCTTCACAGCAGGAAACCTCCTGCTCACGGGAACGCTGCACGGCACGGCTGCAAGGCAACGCTGCTCTACTTGGCGCCACAGTTCGCGCTAATCAACCAAAGAGACGTTTTAGACACGTTAGCGAGTTCACAATAGGCAATAGCAGAGTGATAGCATATTACCAACATACAAGTAGCAAGAGTGGTCTTGCAGCATCTGATGTTCTTGTCCTTCGTACTCCGTCAGCCGCCGGTGGATGCGAGCTTATGTGCGGCAGCAGAACAACGTAACAGTTGCATCCAAATACACTCTGAGAAATGCCTGCCTGTCTGCTTACCCGCAAAACACTCTAAGAGCCAATCATTGCGCGCTAGGAAGTCAGCTCAGCGAATCATGAGGTGGAACATCTATTTAGGCCTGCAAATGAAGTCTGCGCCGTGGCATTACGGAATGCACAGCGTCATGTTTGCATTGCATAATGCCACAGCGCAGATTTAACTTTAAGGTCTCAACAGATGTTCCACCGCATCATTCGCTGAGCTGATCTCCTAGATCGCAATGATTAGATCTTTGAGCGTTTTGCGGGTAAGTAGACGCGCAGGCATTTCTTAAAGTGTAGAGGGTTGATGATTGCTTCAAACGTGAAATAGCAGACGATCACCATTTCACCCTGTGTTCCATCGCACATTGCCCCCCAGACTCAAAGCTGTTCCGACCGCCCCCTCCTCCTCTTCTGGTCGTTGTATATATATATATATATATATATATATATATAGAGAGAGAGAGAGAGAGAGAGAGAGAGAGGGCGAGAGAGATATAAACTACACGATGCGACATTAGCCCCCAGACGTCGCCCCTACACATAAGATATACTTCCGGAGCCCTGGCTCTCGCCGTGACCAAGATTGAACCCTTACTCAGCGATAAGACGCAACAATAACGAAATTGACAATAAGCACAACACTCCAAGCTCCTGTCGACACCATCATGACGTGTCGTAATGAATGGCTACTAGACATGTCGTGTCCTCGAAACCCCCAGCCGTTAGCGTGACGTCGATGCGCCACGGCTGATCAACACTTACCATATAAAAAGGCAGCACTTTTAGGTTTTCGTTATTTATACTAGTGATGACCGTCGTGGGGCAATGATTGAATACAAGTCAGCCGTCAGCTGTGACTCGTGGTGTCGCTGATTGAACAGGAGTCCGATCGCTGACGCAGCAAATCTGTTTGACCAGCGTCCCTCCTGATCTCCGCAAAGGTGACACAGAAAAAAACAGCGCTGCTACCTTGTTACCTTGAAGGATAAGCTGGTGTAGAAGTTGGGGACTCCGCAAAAAAAGCAGCAGGGTGAGCATTGCAAGAGCGCATCTTAACGGCCACACAACCAACGGCCGTCCTACGTCCTGGGGCTTTAAGCTACACGGCGGAACCAAGGCACCAGGACATCGTCGCCTGCTGCGATTGGTTAGTGGCACCCCGCTGACCAGTCACAACAGGCGGCGATGTCTCGGTTTGGTCCCTTGGTCCCGCTTGATCCCGTCGTGTAGCGTAGGGCCACTGGTTTCTTCTTTATTGTCTGGGAGGGCCGCTTTGACGTAGCGTGTGCCAGCACAAAACTGAAGATGGTGAAGCAGCACACATCAGTCGAATACATGCCAAGTATGTTGGGCTGACCTGGAATTCAGAGGATACAATACGTTGTCGGACGCCATGCTTTCATCTCTTTATTGCACCTGGCTGCAAGTCACCCAGACATTATGTAGAACTTATAAACGTTACAACAATCAGAAAGAAGTATTACATAGGATATCTTAAATTAATAAATTTTACGGAATGTAGAAGACTGGCCATTGTCCTAGATGTTTAGGAACTACATCTTTAAAATATGCTCACCATTTTTGAGTAACAAAAGAATAGATAAAAGAAAACTTCGGTCAATATTTTTACTTCGGGATCACGACTGTTTTCAGCTAAAGCAGTGTCACTGAATTACAAGGTGTATTTTTTCTAGATATTGTGTGTACTTTTATAAACATCATGGCTGAAACTATGGTTTCCGGCGTCTGCAGAAAAACCAAAACTACCTGCTAGAAGGAGGCACCACTGATCATCAACCGTACGTTTTGGTCTGGACCGTTTTGGCCTGGACCACTGAAGTGAAAAATATTCCACTAGACTCCGTTATCACGCCAAGAAAACTAAAAGGGAGGAAGTTTTGCGCATTGGTCATACGCAGAGCTAACCAGTTCTTACAATATGTGGTTGTCAGAGAAAGGAGCGATGCTTCTGGCGCACGAAGCGTCTACGGCTTGATAAGATAGCATATATCTAATCTAAAAGGCACATACATATATCTTACTTCTCCGCACAAAAGAGTACACTAGTAATGCTCGGCAAGGAACCGGACTTTTTATTAACTTTGTTTCTTGAGGTGACACGCTTACAAAAAGCCTTGCGAAATGATACAGTGGCATATTTTAATATTGGGTTATAAGCCGCGCAAATACTGGTTCTTATCAAATGGCGCCACATCATACACAGCGTTTCCAGCACAAGGAGAGCCGCCGTCGTAGGATCCTTCATACGGAGCACTCCTTCAATCGGGCTCAGCCTGCGTGGTCTGCTCACACCAGCGGCCCCTGCTAGGAAAACTTAGGCAATTCTAAGACCCTTACAAGTACCGCCGCCCAAGGCGAGCGGTGTGGTGCTGTTACCGTCAGCACTCAGGAAATAGTAACTCAGGTCACTGACAGCCGGAACGGTGCAATCGACGCATGCGGCGCAACGTTATAGAGGAATACACAGAAGGCTGGTTCAGCCGTTCTCACTTTTAAATCGCGAGGATTCTTAGGCTTTACAAGCACGTCTTTTGAATGGGCTAGTTGGTTCGTATTAGACATGATTAAAATTGAGCGAAATCGACAAGGACCAAAAAAGCACACATGATGAGAGGACTGGCCAAAACAGTTCCTAACTACATCGGTGCAGTCATTTGCAATTCTTGCCAGTTCAGCGTCATTAAGAACCCTCCGAACGCAGCGCAGAAGTTAATAAAATTAAAATATACTTCTCTCAACGAGGTGGAAAACGAGGACATATATTAAGACATACGCAGCAGGTGAAAGCATGACACAAATAAGCATGCGTTCATAATGTGTGTTTTGAAAATGACAGTGGACTACCGACCTCTCCCCTGGCTAGCAAAACTGGTTGTGGCTAGGAATCTCGATCCCGCCGCGTTGGCATATGACTACAGTGCCTCAATCCTTTTTACGCCGGGCCAAAAATCGATTGTTGGCGCTGGTCTCTTTAGAGCTGGCTGTACCTTGTTAGAGCTTTTCGCTATCCAGGAGCACAAAGAACATCAAGAGGCACTGGTACTTTCGGAATAGGCAGAAGTACCTTTGGAGATTTCTCCTGTCGCCCTACTCCTTACACGCTAGACTCCCGAATTGTTTGGAACTTGCCCCGATTATTCGTTTTGCAGGATTTAATAAATGCAGACACTTTGCACCGACATCAATTCACAAAGTTATTGGAATTTGTCCTCACTTATTTTCCCGGCAATGCAATATCTCACAGTTAGAAAAGGAAGCGTTATGTTTTTTATATCTTTTCACCAGAGATATCGACAGCTTTCCGTGTCATAAAAGAGCTACCCCTCCATAGGAATGTTTTTTATAACCTGAGCACTTTCTCAGGGTAACTTGATCTCCCTAAAGATTCCGGTTCAAATTTTTGTATTTAAACTGGCATCGTTCCCAATGGCCGACTCAATTGACGGTGCGTCGATGGCTGTCGGCAAAACAGTCTTGACTCGAGTACCCTGCGAGACTTTGTCCTTAGCTGCGGCATTTGTCATCTGCCATGACACCTTCCTTGGTGGCACTCTAGACGGTGTACAGAATGACGCTCAACTTCGCTGTCATGCTTGAAACATTTACGATGACACCGTTTCGAATATCTTCATTGGTCATAGCTTCCGCTCCAGCTTCGGTTACAAGAAACACGCCCTGCAAAAAGGAGTTTTAAGATTCGTCGCACGTCACGAAGGGAGAAAGCATCGTCTTCATAAAGAATAATATATGATTCGCACCATAACAATGGCCGATAGGTGATACTTGTGATACTTACAAAGGCGGTGGTGCTTTGTTCAGTGGGAAGGAGAAGGCCTTATTTCTTTTCTCAAGTCACAAACTAAAACCTCCTGAAGACGTTTTGTGAAATAGCTGATCTAGCGCAACACTCATTACAGAATACAACCTTTAAGTCGTAGACGAGTAGAAGAAATATAACTTTTAAAATAATCATCCTTGTTAAAGTTGTTTTGTTGGCTTCCCTGGAACGAAATTTAATGTATATTTATTTATTTATTTATTTATTTATATCGATATCCTTTAAGGCCCGGAGGCATTACATATCAGGCATTATCGTAATTGAAAAAATCAAGAATATTTAAATATTGATTTTAATAATTATTTAAATCGCGATTTAAATCATACTATTTTTACAATGGTGATTCACAAAAAAGATTTAAAAAAAGTCCGAGAATAGCTTATATTTACGGTTTGTATATGCCTTGATGTTTTCTATGTGCATTCTGTTTGTAATGAAATAAAAAAAATTATCAAGCAAGAAAGGTTCATGTCAAGCCGAACACAAGCAAATGGCAAAGCTCATGTGAGCAAATCTGAACATTGATGTTTTTTCTGTCTTCCACTTTGTTAGTCAGTTACGGAACGTCTGATTTCAAACAAACCAGAACGTGAAAGAAAAACAGAAACTAGAAAAATAATGCTTTATTGCTTACATGTCAGAACGCAAAAAACAAGGTAAAGGAAACTTTCTAGCTAACTAAACATTTAAATACTCTTTATGTTCTGGTATGGCTGGGGTCGTAACAATAAAAAACAGTTAAGTAAAGTGTACGTTAAATTTACAGGATATCTTTTATTCCGTATTGTTTGCAGTGATTATACAAAATTGATTATGAGCCTTGCATGTTTAGAAATATATGTACCAATAAAAAGTCTCTTTTTTAGCTACAGTGATATACATCATATTAATCCTATTTGAATGATTGCCATATAAATCAAATGAATATGATGTAAAACATGTCATTTTAATTTTTTTATATTGTGATATGTTTAACCGTGGACGTGGCCTTCGTAGCTTCCAGGTTGATATACGCCACAATGACCTGGGCCCCTTCGTTCGCGAGCACGCTGTACGTGGACTTTAAAATGCCAACACCACACCTGTGCCTAGTGCTGAGTGGCAGGAAAACGGCAGAGAAGAGCAATCATGGTGTCGGTGCCAGTGATCTCGCAGCTAATACGCCCAGCCTGTGCGACTGCGGATGTTGCGGATGACGAACGCAGCTGTAAAACTAGAGGTCGCCGTCATGGAGCAGGTGTAAGCTAACAATACCGGCCGAAGCGCCATCCCGATGTCACCTGTACCTGATAGGGTATGAAGGGGGCCCACGTGGGCCCCACTTTGACAAAGTGGGCTGGGGCATAGCGCTGACAATACTCCGGTGGGTCCACCATTGGTGTGGCGTGGGCATGCCTACTTCGGGCTGCTTATGCAATACCCTCGTGGTCCAACCTCGACTATGCGAGGGCAAAGTTATCGTTGTTGTGGGCAATGGGAGGTCTAGCCCACCTCGGCTGCCGACACAGTATTCCCCTGGGTCCCACTTCGGCTATACACGTGGGCATGTTCAACTTGGGCTGCGCTTGAATTGCCCCGTGGGTTCCACCTGGGCTATGTGGGGACATACATAGCAAAGGGGTGGGTTCTACGGGGGTATGTCCAACATGAGCTGCACATGCAATGTCACCGTGCGTCCTATCTTGGCTATACAGAGATGCAGTTAGCACAAAGGTGGGCTCCAGAGGGCCATGCCCCCTTGGGCTACCCATGCAATGACCACTTGCAATGCCACTGTGGGTCCCACCTCGGCTATACGAGGGCAGGGTTAGCACAAATGTGGGCTTCACGGGGGCATGCCCAGCTTGGGCTGCCCAGGCGATGCTTCTGCTGGTTCCACCTCGGTTATACGGGGGAGTTAGCAGAAAGATGGGCTCCACGGGGAACCGCGCGGGCATGCCAAACTTGGGTTGCAAATACAATGCTCCCGTAGGTCCCAGCTCGACTGTACGGGGGCAACCTTAGCATAGACTAAAAAAAAATACTTTTTGCTCAACCACTGTCTGTAGGGGTCGAGGACTCGTCAAGCTGCTCTATAGCAGCTTTTTTCCTCGATCTCCCCCATCTTTGATGGAAATAAAGGCAATTATTATTATTATTATTATTAGATATGGGCTCCAAAGTGGCAAAGCGTGGGCGTGTCCAACTTGGACTACATGGGCAACTCAAAAATGACACTTTTCGCTGATACTGAGCATATTTACTGCACTTTCTGGAAATCCGACACAAAAGATCGGTTTAATGTGATACTAAATCACCGTTGACTGTAACTTCAAAAGTTAGAACAAAGCTTTAGGCTTGCAAAACTTTATTACTTACGTTCTAGGCAGCGTGTATGTTGCGAAATTTGTTTTAGAAGGGGTGAAATGTTTTGAGCGCAGCTCTTAGGCGCCCGTTTCCGGCTTGAGCGGCGTCGGCGTCGCAGTCGGCATAACCGCGCGGTGCCTTATAGGATGTTTCCCATGATGACGTCACACGTGACGTCACGTGTGATGCCACGAGGGTCACTCGTGACGTCACTCGTGACATCACAGCGCATTGCATTATGGGTAAATTTCGCAGCTAAATTTAGCGGGAAAATTTCTCTGCTGAATTTAGCGGAAAAGTTTCCCCGCTAAATTTAGCGAAAACATTTCCCCCTAAATTTAGCGGAAAAACATCCCCACTCAATTTAGCGGAAAAATTTCCCCGGAAAGTTAGCGGAAAACGTTTTCCGCTAAATTTAGCCGGAAATTTAGCGAAAATTTCCCTCTAAATGGGAGGCGAGCGGGAGAGGAGGAGAGGGTACGAATGAGAAGGAGGGGCATATCCTCCTCTCATTTTCCTCCTTCCCTTCTCCTCCTTAAGAGCTGCGCTCTAATTCGGGGTTACAGGGGATTGTAAACGTCTTTCATTTTTTACACAGAGTATTTATTCTTAGGGAGAATTCCAAATACGTTTGTTTATTTTTTATTTATTTCCACATACTGGTAATTCCTTGCGGGACTTAGATAGGAGTAGGACACAACATTAAGGTTAAGACGGTATTTGTAATAGCCCAACAATCACAGTCCACTTTGCCCTGCACCGAAACAAGCACAATATATAGATGAAAAAGGTGCAAGGCCCAAAATATTAACAAAGGCCTTGCCGCTGTCAAACTTTAATAAATAAGATATGCGAATTCCTCTCGGTTACGCGCACTTAAAACATTTCCTGTTATTTGGTTTCAATGGAGAGTTCCAATAAAGAAGAAAAAAATGTCTGTAGCTTTTCTATTGGTACAGGCTACAGAGTCAACTAGACATTTCCAACACAAAGTAAACAGAAAATTTGCAGCATTCTTGATGACGCTGTTAAAAGGAATTGTGCAGAAAAATATCAAAGTAAAGTTAATTGAAATTCAACAGATTTTCTTTTGATTCAGACTGAAGAAAATCATCAGAAAAGTTTGAACACAAAAATTAAGAAACGTTTTGTGGACAATCTCAACATTACGTCAAGGTCAAAACAAAGTAATCAAAGTCATCAAGAAGTGAGCAAGTTTTCAATAAAAAGTCAAAATATTTTTTATATGGGTAGAAGCCGCCTTAGCAGCACGCAAGGCGCCTATTAAACTGAGCCGCCAGAAATATCAACAGCGGCCCCTGTCATAAATGAACTACCCTTTCCGCAAAGGAACTTGATAACCTCGGCCACTTCCTCGGGGCGGCCTATTCTTCCCAGCGGAATTGTGGCAGCAATACTCGCTTTTTCATCGGGGTTCTCCCTAAAGCTCGGCGCCAATAACGGTGTGTCGATGGTATTCGGCAAAACAACGTTGACTCGAATGCCCTGCGAGGCCAGTTCCTTAGCCGCGACCTTAGTCATTGCTACGACGGCAGCTTTGGTCGCGCTGTAGACAGTGCGTCCGGGTTTCCACAACTTGGCCGCAATGCTCGCAACATTGACGATGCAACCGTTGCGAATATTTCCAGTTGTCATAGCTTTCGCCGCCGCTTGGGTGACAAGAAACGTGCCCTGAAACAGAAAAGTTGAACATTCATCCTGCGTAGAAAAGACAAAAATGGTCATGTTCATGTAGTGAGATAGATTATAATTAGGGTTTCGTGTTTTCGGTAAATACCTATAGACCCCGAAAATCAGCGCCGAAACTTCAACGCAAGTGTTTCGTATCCGGAGGTGGTAAAGGAAGCACGCGGAGCTTTGAAAAGAGACAAAGGTGCGACCTAATCTGTTTCCGAGCTGAAACCTTACCTTAAGCACCACCTGAACTAAGAGCACCTACCACTCCACGTACTGAAAGACTAAGGGTTAATTTCCAATCGCAAATTTCACGCGCTCGGATATCGCCCCTTTCGGAGGGCGCATTTTTCGCTGGCAGAAATGGCACAAGCCGGCCATCTTCCGCGCGCGGATTTCTGGCAGTACAATCTCTGTGGAGGTGCAACCAACAGCGCAGCAACCGCTTCGTCAAATTCGGGAGATCTCCCCGGAAGTCTAGATATATGTGCTACTGCGCATGCAAGTCGCGGGGCGAGCATGTTCTCTCTGCTCCGATCGGTCGGTTGTGTGCGCGGGTGGTGATGGGAAGTAGGTGCGGTGCGTTGCGTGCATGACGTCTCGTAAAGCCGCTATATCGCGTGGTTCAGGGGATGCACAGGCGGTACTGGACCGTGGCAAATCCTATGCACTGATATCTGCGATATCACGAGGAAGATCAAGAAATAGAACAGCGGAAAATACGAAGAATTAAGCAGACGCAAGGGGTTAGGCGTGTTCATTTTGACTCAACTGATAGTTTACCTTTCTGCATAACATTCGGAAGGTGTCTTCTTGGGGAATACGCAAACAACAGACTAAGCAGTGGCTGTGTATGTTATAATTGCTACGTCTGTGTGTTTATTAAATAATTTCTTGCAACCGACCTCAGCTCCGTCGCTGACAAGCACTGCGTGCCCCGCTGTTCCGGGGTGGCGAACGCGGACCTATTTATATTTGTGACATGGACTCCCTGACTCAGATAATACGATATACATCTGTCGGGTGTTACTTCTGCTGCTGGGCAGCGACAGTATAGTGACTGGTTGTCGGATATTTTATTCTGCTCGTCAACATCGAGCTCGGAAATGCTAGGCGGCGGCCATTTAGAACGACAGACCGTCTCCGGCGGGTGGCTCCAATTATGAGGCTCCATCTTTCGCTTGACAATTTGGTGCGGCTGCCACGCAGCGCTTTTTTCCTCCCTCGCAAATGTTGTAAACTGATCCGGATCTACTAGTGAATTCATCATAAGGGTCATCTTCACTGAACACCACTCGAACTAAGCTGCGAACTAAGCTAAACGCGTTTGAGAGCTGCCGCTCTCAAACGCGTTCAGGAGGATGACCATACCTGCAGCATTTTTTTAATTAGCAAAGTGAAAGTTATGGCGTCAATTGACGACTTGTAGGCATATCAGAAACTACTAACTCACCCGATGTTAGAGTTAAGGCTCCATTTTACGGCGTTAAAACAAAAAGAACCCGAAACAAAAACACTCTAATTTTAGCGCGTTTTGAGGGTTTCGTCTCTATTCCGGGACGCATGTTTGCGCCGGCGATCCTCACTCCTGTGGCCAAAGCGTGCAGATACTGCCTCCATCCAAAGCCCCCCCCCCCCCAGCCCCCGCAACCCTTGTCGTAGAGAGGAATGTGTGGCACCCGCCAGCGGACAGAATTTATGGGCTGTTCGAATGAAAACGCAAGATTAAGCATTTATATTTGGTATTACCTCGGCCATGCAAAGAATGCGTAGGAGACCAGTAATGCGTCTTGGCCACGGTAGTGGAGGGCCCGCGGCGCGCAGATGACTTTTGATACGAAACCGAAACCCTTATTTGAAAAGCATCAAAGGAGGAAGCATGCAGGGACAAAGACATACAGTAAAGTTCTGTGAACTAGCAACCGAAAGTTAATCATGATTGCTAGTTGAAAGAACTGTACTGTCTATTTTCCTACCTACGTCTTCCATTCTTTCGTGCTTTTCAACTAACTTTACCAACCCGCTGTAAGTTCACTTTTAAAACCCTTAAACGCTCAGATATTTAGTATTTCTTTTGGACCTTCGTAAAATGCTGCACTATTTTATATATTTTTTAAAATTAGTTTGTCTAGTGGTTTTCAACGATACTGAGGAAGTTTTTAACTGAAACCATTCCTTTCATATTTTTTTCCGAAAGAGGTTATTACTCGAATATGACAAATCCATTAATTATATTGAATATTACTAATGTTCCCAAATAAGGCCTTCCGGAAAGGCCAGTACGATATTAAGCTTATTTTTCGCGCGACGCGTGTATTTTTCTTAAAAACGATTTGGCTTACGTCTCTAGAAACAACTTGTATAAATTATGCAATCACATAAGCTGATTTAAAAAAAAAATTCAATGCATTTACACTATCGAGTTTTGAGTTTCACGACTGCTCAGCGCTTGTGTAAATATCGATAGTTTCTGCGCCGTTGTCGTTTCTGCTTGCGGTGACTCTCAGTTCAGTGTTAGTTCTATTTCCGTTTGCTATTTTTAGAAGTACGTGTATATTGTGCGCTCTTTTCATACAGCATTGTGCGCACCGACTGAGCTAAGGAACACAGCTGCGCGAGGGGCGTAACGCAAACACCAGATGACTGAGGACAGTGCCCTCTCTATACTTTCAGTACCTAGAAAATGAGGACAAGGCTCCTCACCCGTCGGCGCAGGTACAAGGTTTTGCGACTAGACGCTCCAGTAAAAAAAATGGGGGTATCGTGGGTCGGCCGACGCGCCGGAACTGCTGTACCTGTGTACTGCTCTACGTGCATGACAGGGATTGTGCACGAACTGAAAACCGTAGCCTCTTATGAATTGCCGTAGTATTTGTTGCAAATGTCTTTGCACAAGGTCGATGGTGCTGGCAAAAACCGGGGAGTGCAGAATTTGTTGAGCGCAAAGTTCGCATGATAAGGTTTGCATTAGGTCCGCTTTATTAACATCCGACTACTCGTAAATATGGTGCTTACCGAGCAGCGTACTCCCGAATGGGTGTTTACCGCGCCGTAAAAAGTAGTCCCTCGATTTCTGTCTGATGACGTCATAGAAGTGTCTTGCTGTCGCCGGTTGCGATCCTGGCGGCGTCCCAACAACGATGGTGGAAGTGGCAGACGCCTGGTCTGCTGCAGATTACTGTTCAGCTTGACAGCCCTCGGAAGCTTGAGCGACCAGGAGTTGGTATCAATGTAGTCACAATTGTACAGCCGCGTTCAATCGTACCTTTTCCCGGGACTCTTTAACGCCAACCACCAGGACCACGACTTTCAAAGCATGGCGCTCTGATTTTTGACGCATTTTTTGCCACTTCGGGAGCACTTTTGATCTACGGGCGGGATAGCACACTGAAGGCACCAGTTGAAGACGCTTTTATAGGCGCCGCACTCGGTAACCAGACACAGCTACCCTGATTTGTTTTAAATATTTAGTATGATCAAGGTTATGTCATTTTTTTTAGAGCAAAGGACATTTACTTATTTTAGGGTCCACCTATCGATGGCAGAAAAATATGGTGTGTTGGAGTTGCATTAAACAAATATGAAAGATACTTCAATATAGAAAACAAATTTCTTCCAGGTGGTCACTGATAGCTAAGGAGGCGTGACATTGTTTCTTATGTATTCTTACTTTTCTTTACTTTCTACTTTGCTATTATATATGATACATCTAGATGCATGAAAATTCAATAACCTTGAGATTTACTCGAACAACGTCATCAAAGTCGTCTTCAGGTGTGTCTGTCAAATGGCGCCTTGCACCGATGATGCCTGCGCAGTTCACCACGATGCTCGGCTGATCGGCGCACTCCCGTGCTACAGTTTCAAAGAGCGCCTTCACCGACTGCGAGCACACAACGTCTACCTGGACGGCCAGGTGCTGAGATATGTCTGCAAAACAAAGATTGCGCTCAAGTGAATTCATAAACATGATATGTGATGAATCACTGGAGGAGAATACCCAATTTTATTATATGCTGCGTAGAATGCATTTCATTGAAAGAGCTAAATTTTAGGCAAATATTTAAGAAACCTTTGTCAGCCAAGTACGCAAACGGCAGGCGGGAATTGCGCCTGCTAATACATTTCCTAATGCACTGTGTTAGAGCATCAAGTGCAAGGTGGACAGCCTAATCAAATGTCTCTGACTTTGACATACAAATTTGCTTAACTTGTGGAATGCTTTGTTGGTACCTCACGCTCGATCCTCCAAGCAATTCTCACGAATACATGAAAGGATAAAACATAGAGGACGTGGGCGGAAATATAACTTATTTCCTTTAGCAACAACATAGAATGACACAAAATATAAACAACGCCCCTCAAGAGTCTCGACATTCTCAAAGAGGGAAAAGAAAATCGGTGAAGGAAAAGTGAAATTTATTATAAATTTAAAGTTTAAAAACACTACCGTCGCGATGAGGTATCAGTAATCTAGTCATCTCTGGTGTTAGTAATTCGACCTATGTCATTTTCAGTGATAATAAAATTGCAGAAATATTGTTGTTGATAGTCTCCTATGGAAAACGATTCAATATGTTTTCTCCCAAATCCGTTGTGCCCGCCCAATATTCTAGTATCAAATAAATAAAAAGTGCAGTCATCGCACGTGCGGGTGTGAACGACGATTGAGTAAAAAATACTCTTTTGATGCTTATGATGCTACCAAGTTGAGTTCTCTGAGTCGATGGTTAACGCATCTCTCA
>JAZHYW010004442.1:0-37085 GCA_037355805.1 Ixodes ricinus
CGCCATTCAAATTATGAACAAAGGATTTTCCTGGCATCCTGGAGGTCGCTGTCGTTTTGGACAGCGTGGCCAACCATCAAGCCTAGACCTTAACCCCTTTTTCTTTACCGCTGTTTCTCGTCTCTTTCTTTTTTATTGCTATTCTTTCTCTTACGCTCCTTCTTTCACTGACAATTTATCATGTTTTTATTCGTGTGTCTCTCTTTTAAATGTCAGTACGTCTTCTCTGTTCTTCGCTCGCTTAGTATTAAACGCCAGTTGTAAGTTGCGCTCTATCCTCTCTGTACGTCTTTCCTCCCTTGTCTTTGCGCTAATTGTACCAAGATGTATCGCCAACTAGCCCACCAGGTGATTTTGCTACAGTCAACGTTTGTGTTTCGTCTGCAGTCACTGAAGTGCCGCAGGCCCTTTGTGGCACCAAGGTGACCCGAGTTTCCCACAGCAACCTAACAGAAGGTTGGTCAAGTTGGTTCATGATCTTACGAGGTAAAACAGCACAAAAACAAGACACAAGAAACACAGAAGGCACAGACACAGCGCCTTGTTAGTGCCTTCCTTTTTTCGGGTGTCTCGTTTTGGCGCTGTTTGCCTCGTAATATTCCGATATTCTAGATTCACCACGCTGAAACTAAAAAATAAGTTAAAGGGCAAATATGTTGTAAACGCACAAATTTGTTTAGATGAGCGTTTGTATAATTAATATGTAACTTATTATGCGTTACTCGGGTTTTTAACATGTTATTTAAAGGTGAATACTAAACTTGCTATAAAACCAGGGAATGGCTCAGTGGTTAATTGGCCAGTAAGCCGGTAACGCGGCCGTTCCTCTCGTCGTTCCTAGAAGCTGAAATCCTCGCTTTGCGGCATTGATATGAAGCTTTTTTATGTTTATGGGCTGGTGAATATTTTCATTCCTCACACGAATATTGTTAAGAACACAAAAAATAAGATATCTCTATGAGGAGTTCGGTCAATCCGGCGATGCAAGCGAGAAATTTTAGTGTGCCGGTGCAGGCCGCTGCACCCCAATGTTCACTGGATGTTGTGTTCGTGCATGCGTGATTTTCTGTGCTTTTTATGCGAGCACATTAAAGTCGACACACGAAGCATCTACTGATTTGCCTCACACATGTGTCCTCTCGAACCGACGAAATTGGTCGAGATGCTGCGGCTACGTTTGTGATTCAGGGTTTTCTTGGCCGTGTTACTCACAAAATGTTTATGTTCACATTTCCTCGCGTCGGGTATTTTTTTTTTAGAGCGGATATCAATCAAAGTTTATAAATTATCCATGTGTGTACCCCTTGGTTCGTCCTGGGCGGAAAAAGGATGAGGAGCCATGAATAGCGTGGATTTCTCTTTTGAATTTTGTCCACCAGAAACATTGGGTCGACGGCGATATTCATAGCGAAGTCACCGGCGAATTAATGAATATGTAATTCCCATTTGCATATGTAAAATAATGTGCTTTTTACCCCGTTTCTCCTGTGCGGTTTTCCAGTGCCGTAAAATACGGCGGAAAAGTCCACATCGTTCAAGCGCCCACTATTAACGTTTCCAAAACTTGGAAATTTTTCAACTTTTAATTTAGGTGCCTGATTTCACCGGACAAGCGACCATGTCTAGGTTAACCCAGTTTTCATTAAAAGAAGACTGGACGCTCCCATTGTATTTTACTGTAAATCCACGCGCCGCAAGCGTGGCAGCACCTCATGCGCCTACACGGGACCTACCCATGGCAGTAGTGGTAGAGACATGTTTGTGCCAGTATATTGAGTACCTCGTACGATTGCCCCAACGTGCTACAATAGCTCTTCGTGTAGTAGGTTCAGGCCTGCATGGCATGATCGAGAAACAACATTGACTGGGCGCCTGTAGCGCAAGACTCCGCGCATCGTTGGCGCTTTCTCGGCGACGGCGTTCCTGTCAAGAGTGATTTTGATTTCTTCTCCGTTCACGAGAAACGTTTGAGGATTTTCCCACCCTTTTCGAGACATGAAAGCGAGAGGTTTCATTGTCCACGTCTATGAGGCTTCGCCGCCTCGCTCGGCTTCGCCATCACAATCACAGCTGGTCACCTAGCCTGCACGCATGCGCGCGCCCCGGCTCCCTCGTGTCCCATGAGTTCAAATTCGCCGTCGATCTCGTCGTAGCGGACGTAAACCTTTCTAATGTAATGTAACATAAAAAACGGGGCTACGTGAACCAGCCTTATGTCTTGAGATGAGAGGATACGTGTAACCGAGCCACGTACCGTCACTCACGAGGAATGAAATGAAGGCGTGCGTAATGCGACGTACAGAGCCTGCCTGTGCCCAATTAAGAGCAAAGGGTTGCTGTAACGCCTTCCCTTGTTGGTGACACTAGTGAAAAAAATACATTTTTGCAGGAAAAACATAATTGCATCCCCAAAAGATCCTTTCATATTGAGTAAGACAGGGCGGGGACAGCAACACAACGGGTTCATCAAAAGTTGGTAAACTTTGTTATCGGTCACCCTGTTTACCAACAAACCTGCCACATCGGGGGAACATCAGCAGAATGGACGGGTCACTAAAAATGTTGCCTCGGTGTGACAGCGTTCAGCAACAAAAACAGCAGCAACTTCTGCTGGACGAGTAGTGTTACCGAGATCAGTTGAGAGAATTGTGTGCCGTCAACACGACAACACAGATAGCTTTGCGATTATAGAGTTCCTTATCAATAACGTGTTTTTTTATCAGCTTAGTAAAATACCGGCCTGCAAAATCTATATTTAGGAATAATGGAGGCTAGCTTGAAGCTGCAATAATAGATTAATGTTGTTTTTTGCTTACAGGGTAGTTAAGGAAAGTGATTGTCGAAATGTCTCTGCAACGGTCGTGAACGTTCAGGCGGTTCTCGAAGTTAGAATTTCCGAAAGGCAAGGTAACATTACTGCAAGTAAAATAAAATAGCATGTCTACTCACCTGTTTATATAATTTGTTAAAAATCATCCACGAAAAATAACGACTAAAATCCAAGCATGAAAACAATCGTTCTGAACATGATTGTTGATGCATGTAATTTGATAACAGCCACTGACAGACACCTGAATTGTTTCAAAAATTCCCAGGACGTTTTGGGCAATGAAGCGATTACACAGCAGGAATAGGCCAATAGACAGCGATAAAAATATTGATTTCACCGATCGTTATGAAGGCCGATTGTGACGGTGTAGTACTTTTTAAGCAATGTAAATTCAACTGGCTGGTTGCTTCATAAGTGAATGAATAATATTTTGATCAAATAAAAAGTGGACAATACTACGCCTTTTAAGTTCTTTTATCACAGCCCCTGATGGGTGTCATTCCGTGATAATTTACGGCCTATCAAACGCACTAGCAAATTGTAGATTCACATTTCCAGCGCCGCTGCGAGGCACAAGACCGAAGGTAAACAATCAGGTTGTCGGAGTGTTCCCCGTGTTGGTCCTGCCGTCAGTGCGGTGCGACAGGGCGTTCTCACAGCAGAAAGCAAACCGGCGAACACGGTTGCCGGGTGACAAAACATGTCTCCCGACAGTTGCCATTGCCTCTGTGGGTAAGGGTAGCCGAAAACAGGTTTTCCTCGTCTTCATTGACAGAGTTGTCAAACGTTTCTTCATTGTGACGGCGACTTAAATGCTTCTCCTGTCGCCATCTCGATATTGCAAGCACGCGCCTCGCACATTTGACTGCGAAAAGAACTGTGCCCGTGTATAAACCGAGAATTACGAGGAACAGAAAATTAAAAATGACTGCCCGATTTTATAGCTCCATTAGGAGAGATGAAGTTATCCCTTTCGCCAAAACCAGAACGCACATCATGTTGCCTTTAGATAAAACAGAAATTCTAAATTGAAAACAAAATACCTCGAATCTCAAAATGAAAATGTGACACCTGAACAGTAGTTTGCACTGCATACTTACTAAATGTGATTCACTCAGATGTATACCTCGAGCGAGTAATATGAGAAATATCGACGTTGCTTAGGAAGCCGCAAAACCTCTTTGAGTTATTTAGATTTGGAAATAGGAGCTCCTTCCTTTCCGTTCAAACAGAACCTGCAAAAAAGGCACAGAGTCGGAGTGTTACATCCAGCAAACTTCATTCGGAAAGTTTTAAGTATATTGTCACGAATAGTCGCGACATTAGAGAAAAAACAAAAGAGTGTATCCGCGGCCAGGTATCGAACATCGGCTTTTCGTATGGGAGCCAAGCACGATAACCTTTAGGCCACGGGCACGCTGCCTACTTGACCACCTGCGCTCGTGGCAATATTGTAGTATATGTGGAGCGCCTCTTGAATATGTCCTTCTGCAAAGGGTAACATAATTTTCTGTCATACACATCCCGCTGGCCGACCTGCGGTGATAACGCAAAGCGCGATACTGCTAGGACGAGCAGTCGATGGCCGCGTCTCCCTGTTATTCTTTTAGAGCTGAGAGGCTGTCGCAAAACTGGTAATGGGGTTCAATATGCGGGACTGAAGAAATAAGGTAGGCACAATGTTGTTTTTCTTCACAAGTATTTTCTCTGAGCAAAATCAGGTGTGCCAATGTCGTACTAACGCAGGCACCATCGCCAAGTGTAGTTTAGGAATCCCTCTCAAGGTAACTACGAAAACGCTTAGTCAAAGAAACAACCGAAAATCGCACAGAATCTGGAACACGCGAAAACTATTCCAAATCAAATTTTCAAAAGTAGCTGTTCGTAAGTATTGATGGCACCAAAGTCGCCAATCTGGCTTGTATAACGAAAACAGATGTCCTATTTCTGTAGAACAAATACTCGCAGTTTTTGAAAGTAGCATTAAAAAAATGTTTCCACGTCTCGAATTGTGCGATTCTCAGTTGGTTCTTCCGGCCTTAAAGAGACGTGGCTTTTGCGACCGGAAGTAGAGCGGAATGCTCTTGTTGAAATGACGGGTTAACCGCAGTAATAAAAAAAGGCCTAGTGACAACTCGGCCTGTCCAAATCTGCTCCTCTCCTGCTCCTCAGCGGTTCTCTCCACGTTGTGGTCAATGTTTGATTTGGAACCCAAATTGGATGGAGGGCAGTTGCGCGCTGCTCAACAGCTTTGTTCCACTTCCTCTTCTTGGCGGATGTGAGGGAAAGTGTATGCGACTTGTATCGCGACTAGATCCTTCTGGAAACTTCCACAAGGCCACTCGGCGACCCAACACTTCAGCGCGCGACGCGGAGAATCATGGGGCCATGCCAATAATCGCCGGGGCCAAAGCAAACGCTGATCACATCGTGTGAGTGGTGTGGATTACTCCGCTTCCAGGATGAGTGCAGTGTTCGCTGCGTACATCCTGTCTATTTGTGTATTCTGAGCCCACAATACTGAAGGGATTCTTCAATATTGTGAGCTCAGAGTACACCTCAAAACAGAACCAACGCACAAGAAAATGAATAGTATACACTGTTTCGTTGCCCTATTGACGTATTTACGTCCTACAATCTCGAAACACGAAACCATCCTAAAACTCTCCTGGTGATTTCATCTCGAATCGTGCAAGAAAAAATGATGGCTCCTCAAAACATTCTGGAAGAAATATCTGTAGGTGGAAACTTTGTGGCTAAAAAACTGCAAATTAGAACTACCAGCATTTTTCTTTTGTAGTTTTGGGTTTCAAAATGGCAGTGTAAAGGACGACGTCGGCAAGGACGCCTTATATATATATACAGGGTGTTTCAGAGAACGCATTCCAAATCGCTCCTGCGAAAACTACTCATCGCAACGAAAAACGGCTTGTGGCGTTTTGGTCCTGGTCCAGGGGCCCATTTAGGAAAATGATTAAAGTCCGGGATAATAAGTCGTTAATTACTTTTTGCGTAATTAACTTTTTTAATATTGTGTTTAAGGGCATAGTTTAAATTAGAAAATTGCTCAGCTTCATCGAAAAACACTAAATCAACAAATTGCAGAACGATAGAAGGCACGCGAAGCATTTTACGGCTTTCTGAAAAACCGCACAAATTCGACCGGTTTTCAAGTTTCGGTTTGCTATCGGAGCGCATCTCGGCCCCGGCGGCACCGTGCCCCAATGGAGCGAAAGTGCAACCATACTCTGCTGCGTCGCGCGATGACAGCGCAGCAGCATGGGTTGGTTGCAAAACCAACCTCTGCTGTAAACATTCTGTATATTGCTATCATTTTTTCTCAAGACCATCGAACAGCAGGGTGTTGTAGCTTTCCAGTACACAGCCGGCATGAACCTGGACAGTTTCTTGGAGCTCCTACGTGTGTATCTGAGGGCAACAGTACTGTCGCACGAGAATTCTTCATATGTACTATCGCGGACAATATGAGCTGAAACAGCGCTCCGGCCGGCGCACGGTACTACCTGCGCCGCCTGTCGCCTCGCTCCGCACGCATGGCGCACCCTGTGTCCGAGATAAATTCTCACTTGCGCTTGCTGCGCCACTGCACTCTTCCGGCTGTCTGCAAGCGAGACGGCGGGTGCGACAGCGGGCATGTGTGGTAGGGCGGCGGGGGGAACAAAATATTACACCTGTCGTCCCTTTTTTAGAATTGATTTACTTTACTCTATCGCGCAGAATCCCGTAGAAAAAACGCTGACTGGAGAAAAAAATATTGAAGTGTCTCAAATTTCAGCTGCGATTATCGTTTTTGAAAGTCACATCAAAATACGTTGCAGGTTGTTTTTGTTAGATTATAAGCGGATGCACAAAGTAGGACATCGTAAAATATAGGCCAAAATCTATATACCGAATTTAGTCCGGCTCCAATGTATTTCTTTTTCATGGATCACAGATGTTTAAAAAAAAACGGTAAGCATACATGTTACTGAGAAGGTTTTGTAACCTTGATTGGTATGAAACGGTTCAAAACTATTATTTATTTATTACTTGGCTCACGTCTTTGTTTCAAACAAAACAACTTGATGACAAGACACCAATTTCTTTTTTACAAATTTCTAGTCTTAATAAGGTGGGACAAAGAGTCATATATTTGTCAGGAAAAGGAGATTGAAACTTAATCGAAAGAATATTTGCAGAGGACAATGTCAGACACGAAAGATTAATAGTTGGTTTGGAAGTTCAACTGCACTATACAAGAAGATCGGGATGAAGGAGGCACCCCACAAAAGTTTCCGTGGTTAACGGCGTCAAACAGTGTGTCGCAACCGTAGCATCAAACCTTGTTCCAATCGGCAGAAGTCCGGTTCAGGGGGTCCTGAGGAGCAGTAAAACTTGCAAACTAATTTAATACCGCGTCATTCTCCCCTAACCCGCGACCACGGCTCTCATCCTGTCTGGCAAGAAATCATAGAGCGCGGCTCACGAAGTCTTGCTCAACCCGAAGCCACTCCCATTCAGCTCTGATTGCTTTCCACGATATGTGGGCAGTGACCAACGAGTTAGAGGGGCTTAGAGCGATAAATTGGGGTTCCGGTCTCCACTCAAAAGTGACGCCCACAAGGCAGCTGCCATTGTACGCAGATTTGACCACTCGTCACGTGACCAAACAAAATACGCGACGTCAGAGGAAAGATGGCAGCGCCTGGCCCCAGTTGGGCCGGAGCTTGTCGGATGCTTTGTTCGTTGTCGTTCGTCTCGGCGAGTTGACTTCAGACACGGAAGCCGTCATGCACGAGGCCGGTCGAAAGCGACTTCAGAGTTCAGCGTTGTGTCTGACGTAGGTATAACGTGAAAATACGAAGGAACGGTGTGCATTTCGCTGGTGACCAACGGGGATATTGGGATATTGCTACGAAAGAGACAAGCGGCCCTACGTTGCTCGGACCTCGGAGTGATTCGGATACCGCTAGGATAAATTTTAAGGCGACGTTTCTGTGCTCTCGTCGACCATCGAGATCTTTGAGGTCTGCGGTGAAGCGTGTGCAATAAATTTGGATAACACAGTTTAGCGGCAAAAATTGCGTGAGTCGTGCTTGGCAGTGTGCAATCGTGGTGCCGCTTTGCTCAAATGACCGAAGGCTCACTTCGGTTGTGCGGCGCACGGGAGAGCTGCCTTGAAGCTTGTAATTCCTGCGCGCGGTGCCAAATGATACTGTGCTGCTTCCCAAATTGTTCTGGCGTACACGTGCAATTTCACGGAGCACAGGTGTTGCAGTTGGTATTGATTCCGCTGGTTTGTCGCACGTTTCGTCGACACAAAAAGTTTCATCAACACTCGTAACGCGAATTGCAAGCTGTATGTACAGTCGGGGACGAAGTCCCCAGGACGCGCGAGCTGCGACTGAAACGCATTGCTCTGCCACCTGCCGGCAGGTCGCCTGGTTTCGAGATCACACAAAAGCCCATGCGCGTCCTACTGTGCCTGCAAGCAGGTGTGTTTTCCTGCTCTTCCTGCGGCGCGGCGCCTAACTCGGAATCGGGCGCGTGGTACCGCTTCGGAGATAGCGCTTACTGACATGGCACCTATAAAGCGAGAAGTCACGGCAGCTCAACTGAGCGATAAAGTCAACTGGTTATAAGCAGCGTGCGCTGACACGGCGAAATGTGGTGGAATGCCTGCAGGCGGTATCTCCGGTTTCGGAATGTGTAGCAGGCGCTCGTCAGCCGCAAGCGCTATCTCTGAGGTGGTACCGCACGCCCGATTCCGAGTTAGGCGCCGTGCAGCAGAAGAGCGGGAAAAGACACATGTTTGCAGACACAGTAGGACGCGCATGCGCTTTTGTGTGATCTCGAAACCAGGCGACCCGCCGGCAGACGGCAGAGCAATGCGTTTCAGTCGCAGCTCGCGCGTCCTGGGCACTTTTGTCCCCGACTGTGCATTTCATCGCGCGTGTTACCTACCCAGTCCACCCGTTCGCGCCGCTTTGCGACGACAGTCTGCAGCGGCTCATTACCAGAAAAGTGGTCCCACATCTATTGAAGTTCCGCTCGTCCAAGGCAATCGCCAAACCCCGAAGGGGAGGTTTTATTTGGACAGAATGCCACTAAAGCAATGCAGCTTTTTTAGTGGTCAGGACAGACTCTCTTCTGTCTGTTTTGTTATATTGTCACGGATGCTGGATCCAGTCCTATTTTCTATCAATATTTACTATTCTGGAAAGTTCCAGGCCATGCTCAGCTGTCATCGTATGTTCTGGTGTGGGTGCTGCACACTTTACCCATAGCCCTTCACTCTTTGTGGACCCAGGCGGCATAGCCGAGTTGCCCGATAACAAGACTCGGATGGCAGATTATCTCGCGTCTTAAACCCCCTGCGAGCCGTGAACCAAGTCCTATCCCGAGCCCGGCAGAAAAAGCGGAAGACGAGCGAGTACCACAAGGACGGACCTCGTTCATACACCACGAAGAACCTGAAATCCGAGCCAGTCGCTGCAACCAGCAAGAACCACCGGAATTTGTTCTTTGCCAGAAAAACCGAAGCTGACTAAGCCAACAATGACAAACCTGTAGCAGCAAACCGCATCCGCTCCCACCACTGTTTGCATGCCCGTCGCACCTCACACTCGATGCCCTTTCACGCAAGCTGTATGAAGACGTTGAGGGCTGGATTGAACAATATGACCATGTCGCCCGCCGCAGTGGGTAGACGGATAACCAGCTCCTGCAGAACCTATACCTGCGCCTGATTGAACACCCATGCCAACCCTGATGCTACAGAAAACAAGAAGCTAAGAATCCCATGACCCTCATGTGAGGCACAACACCTTCGGCAGCCTTGTCCGCAACCCCATGACAACAGTCGAAGGGTTAATATCACTAAGGCTTCCTACATTGAATGTACACTGGAAGCCCGAGCCTGCCAATATCGACAACTCCCCAGCGTCTCGACACTCGAGTCGTCCAGCTGCAACTTCGACGCCAGCCTCCCATGCATCTGCGACATCATCCACAACGTTCTACGGGGAGATCAGGAAGCTACTTCACTACCATCAGTTGCCCGGCTTTTATTTTGATTGCCAAAATTGTTTCGGAACAAGTTCGACAGGCATTTCAGCTGGAGACTTCTTTGAGTGAAGCGGCATCTGACGAACGGAGGGCGACTTATGCCACAAAGTCACGACGACCGCCACCGGCTACCCGTTACTATTCAATACCAAGTCAACGAGACACCCCAACGCCGAAGCATTCCCGACATCAGGAAGAACCAGTGTAGGTCCGCTCTGAACAGAATACACCGAGGAAAACGGAGGTGCTGCGAATGGTCGAGCGAAAACCACTCTGCTACCATTGCATCCGGCTGGCCATGTCTACTGGAGGTACCCATACCAATGAATTGGCTTGCAAGGGTTCAAGCTGAATGACCCTCGACAACGTCTCGTCGAGCGTCCGCGAAGCATTGAGGATTATCTTCAGCGGCCTTTGTTCCTGGTGCCGACATTACCCCGAAGCTCCTGATCCCCTTCACCTCGATGGAAGGTAAGCACGACAAAGCAGGTGAGCGGCAAAGCAAGGACAGTCGATTTTTTGTCGGTTGTCGTCCAAGGACAATACCTAATAATTTGCTGACACTAATTATCTGTGTCCACGCCATGAAGCAAACAATTTCCAACTTTGAAGGAGAATGCCGCTGAGTGACTTGAAGAAATAGAATGGTTGGTTGTTCCCAAGAAGTGGACACCACGCATCACCAGACCTTTGCCACACGAGACTTACACAAGTTGCAGTGGTCGCGGGATGCAGAAGAAATCGCCATTACGGAATGGATGTGAAATGGCTTGGATAGCAAACGAACATTGTTGCTAGCCATCAAGTCAATGTTATAGGAAAAGGCAAAGCCATGTAAGCTATACATGCCCGAGCTTGCTGCATTGACGCAGGAAACTAGCAGGAAAATGTGCGGATTAGAGGCCAGCCCTGCAGCTCCAGTGCATCAGATGTCAGTGGCGGCACATGACGTATGATTACAAGACGGCACCAGCCAGTCGAAGTTGCCACTCGACCAAACTGAACACAGACGTGCCAGGAGCGTCATCCGACAACAAGGAGCACAGGTACAACTGAACGCCTGACACGAGACAGTCGCTAAAAGAACTCATTATGGAACCATTTGCTAAGAATCAATAATTAAGTAATCAAGTGGAAATAAACACATTTTATACACTAACCAAATAAACATATTTCCGCTTGCCTTTACGCCTTCAGACTCTAGACACCAAGAAGTGTCTTCACTGCACACGCTGAACCTTTTGAGGAAAATCACCATCTCCGACCCCTCAGTATTATTTAAGGGGACATACCAGACTGGCAGAATTGTTGCATGGTGCTGCATTCGTTCCACCTCTCCTGAACATGTGGTGCATCCGAAAACAAACTCCAGTGATATGAAAATGTTTTTTATTAATTTATTCCCTCCAGGGGCCTTTGTAGGCATTACAGAGCGGATACGTAAAAACTACACATATGATAATAACATCATAGCACACTGACATTAATGAGCACAATACCAGCCCAGCTACCGCTACTAAAAATAAATATTACACTCGTAAGAAATAATTATTGCTGTAACTTGTTAATTACAAAGACCTCTGAGCATCTAGTTTAATTAAATACGTTGATACATTGTTCTATAGCAGGACATTTTCTATACGTATGACACAATAGACCATTTGCAAAACCTCATCAAGCAACACTATTGTCACTATTTTATTTAGGCGTAGAGCACACGAATGGACCTTAATCACGTCGAACGTTAATGCAGCATTCGAGTCGGATAGGCGCTGAGCCGAGTTCACAGTGACGGCGGACATAACATTCTTGTCGAACAAATGCCCAAAGTATGAAGGCCTTGGGTAATTAGAGTAGTAGCTACTGTAATTCGTTCCATCACAATTTGGCAAACGGCAAAGGCTACAGTGTCGGTGAGTCAATATGCACGTTGGAGAGAGGCCCATGACAGCACATCATCAGAGTGCTCGTCTGCACAGGTTTGTCACACAACTTCACTCTGTCTCTCTGATAGGCTCGAGGGGGCTGTGGCGGTTGCCCTTTTCTAAGTCACGGTGATACAAAGTATAGGCAGCTCTCACTTTTGAAAAAAGTCTATTGAAGAGACCGAAAGAATGTGTCAACATTTTTCAACAAGACTGCTCTTCGGGCAAGGGATGAACACAAATATGAATTATCTTGTCCAGGTAATTAGAACAAGTAAATAATTTACCGACTAATAAAATGCACTCTTGATGAAAAAAAGTATTGCTGCAATGAACCCTACGAAAGAGAAAAATGTGCAGTTAATCTATGCGTACACCAAAACGGTTGTTTTTATATCAAGTTGAATAGCTTGGAAGCAGGTGCCCTCAACGATTTATTCATCCCCACACTCAATAAAATGTCATCCTCGCAGCTGAAAATAAGTGTGCACTTCGCAATAACAAAAGAGGAAGAAAAGCGATCGAACGTAGAATTGTCGATTAGCACGAAACGTAAGGATCGCAGGCGCTTCCTCGCTAAAAGTTTGCTGTGATTATGCAGTTACCTAGGGCTGAAACGAATTCCCCTAAGCCCTACGTCCGACTCATATGTTTCGCGTCGATTCTCAGACATTCTAACGTTCAACTATAAGAGAATGCGAAAATTGCATGCTAAAAGCGCTCAAAGTTCTATCGATCCTCGAACACATCCGGAAATCCGAGCACCGGTACGGCGATACGGCTGATGCTGTCTCAAGCGTTAATATCCAGATGATCAAGAGCGATCTTGCGCAAAAAGGGTATAAAGTCTCATTCCTTTATGTTTTCACAATATACTTGCGTCAGCGAGCACAAAAAAGTCCGAAGTCGTCAGAAAGCAGGTGCACCTCACGGCTACCGCGCACCGAAGAAACTCGCATTTACAAGCTCTGGGCGCTGCCATCTTACCGATGACGTCACGGCTTTTGTGGGGTCACGTGACGAGTGGTCACATTTGCGCAAAACATGTCGGCATTCGGGGGGTGCCACTTCCGTACTTCCGGTTTATCACTCTAAGCCCCTCTACCTCGTTGGCAGTGACGCGGGGAGAAGACGCCGTGACATGGCTACCTTGATGTGCCTCCTAATGTTTTCGATGATATTCAGATCGGCTCCTTTTGTGGGCCAAGGCAGCTTCGTCAGGCAGCGCTCCTCGAGGAGAGACGAGCGTGACAGCGCATTTTCCACTTCGGCGCTTTCTTGAAATGCACTGAAATGCATCTTAGCTGAAAACGGGAACATTCGGCTACACGGCACACGCATCGTGATGGTGGTTCCGTTGGCCAATATTTTCGCTAGCAGACGGGCGAAACAGCGCAGCGGCGCAGTGAGCGCAAGTGAGAATTTATCTCGGCCCCAATGTGCGCCGTGTTTAGGGAGCGATGCTACAGGCGGCGCAGGTAGTATTGTGCACAGGCCGGAGCGCTGTTTCAGCTCATATTGTCCGCGATAGTACAAAGAAGTGGAGTATGCATTGGGTCACGCGTGGCTCCGTGCTTCAGCGATGTTTTCCTCACGGCTTTTCGAAGTGCCATTCAAGAAAGATTAAAAGATCCAAAGATTGAAGGCATCTTCAGGTACGTCGACGATTTTTTAATTCTCTGCAACACAAAGGTAGATGACGAAATGGACGGGTGCCGGGGCACAGTGATGCGATGCTTTGAACAGAGCTGCTTGGGGCTCAAATTAACCCATGAACTCCCCGTGGATAATTCCATCAGATTCCTGGACCTGGCATTCGAATTCAAAGGTAACCACGTGTGCTGGAGATACCAAGCCAGGTCATGCAAAGGCTTTCTACCTTTTTACTCTGGGCACTCCAAGAATGTAAAACGAGGGGTAGCCACCACAGCATTTATATTCGCAATAAAGAAGACCTGTGACCATCAAGTCGAGCGAAGTTTGAAAAGTCAGGTCTCGAGACTACAGCAAGCTGGGTATCCAAAATCACTCCTGATAGCGATTTGCGAGCAGGTGTGCAGGATCATCAAGCGCGGATTAGGGTGCGCGAATAAACGGACAAAGGAAAAGAAAAAGACTCGACATGCGGTGGTGGTAGCGCCCTATGTTCTACGGGATGACCCACAAGTTGAAAATGGTTGCTGGACGGCAAGGCGTTCAGGTGCTGTGTTCGGCTCCAAACAAGGCCTATTCCATGTGTCGCAGGGTTAACCAGGGGCGAAGTAACAACAAGAAGAGGTGTGGCACAGTTCACAAGTCTCCATACGCCCTGTGTGAAAAGGTGGTGTACCACATTCCGCTGACATGCGGCCGAAGTTACACCGAACAAACAGGCCGATGCATTAACGATTGGACAAGGAAGCACGCTGCAGCAGTGAAAACCCTGTCAGCAGGAGGACACTTGCCAACCCATTGTCGCGCGTGTCAATGTTCGGCACGGTTCTACGACTTAAACATCGTAGCAAGGAACAAGACAAAACTGGGACGTGAAATTCTAGAGGCACTTGCCATTGAGGAAAAAGGCGATGACTGCATTAGTGTACCTTCTCTCGTGATGCACAAGAAAGAAAAAAATATTTCTTCGGGGGTAAAAATTTTAAGGTGAATTAGGAAGCAAAAAGGAGGAAAAGGGAATTGTTCCCTCAAGTGGGGCTCGTAGTAGAAGAGGAAGAAAAAGAAAATCAGTTGTTAGTTCAGCGGTGTGAATGGTTTTTTTCTTTATGTGTATGTTTTTTTTCTAGTTCAGCTGGCCTTAAGTCAAGTAGGAACGAACAAGCTCAGCTCAAGCCTGTTACAAACTGCGTAGTAGCGATCATTGTCAATGTAATGTAATGTCTTTATTCGGCCCTGGAGAGCCGCGGCACCGCGGAAAGGCAACAGCTCGCACCATGGAGGCCCGCGGTGCCGCGTCTAATGAACATGATAATGGGATGAGTATACACATACAATATGACGACGAGATGAATTGTTGGTATAGCGTAGGATGTCAGTCCGATTTTAAGACGTCCACATTTTGTTGAGGTGGGTCAGCAGCGGGCCAAGGGGATTGCAGCCTGCCGTTCCATCGGTGCACGGTTGCACAAAGGAGCCCCAGGAGCATGATGGTGCTGTCGCTCAGTGGGTTCAAAGCATCAGGCTTCGCCTACGATGTACCGAGGTCCAGGGCTTAGATTGAGGCACCGCCGACGCCCGGTGTGGCATCCTTTTAACGTCGTCGTCATCGTGCTGCTGCGAGATGAACGCTTCTATTTCACGCTTTAAATGTCGTTTCCAATATTGTGACGTCGCGGTTTGCTGATTGATTGACGCGTTGTCGCATATTTAGTCTACGCTCTAACTGCGGTAGGCATATTTGGCGCTGGCGTCGGCCTTTGCTACACCTATTGGTCAAACTCTCCCAACGACTCTGGTGACCTGGCCTGAACTTTATTCACCCTTAAGCTGAGACAGCAGCGCAAGCTATAGGCGCTATGTAGCCCGCGCTTCTGACTTTGAGATATGCACTCCTACCGCGAGCGCCCGTTTTGTGCTAGAAAGCTTCAAAGCAGCAAACTGGAACTCTCGTCCTTGTGGCAGTGACCGAAGTCTCAACTTAATTGTGAACGGAGTCCATCAAAAAGCACTTATTTTGAATTATTTGCCACTGTACTAAGAAGCCCTTGAGGGTCTTACATTTTATATTCAGCCTTTAGTTGTGAACTGCGCTGTCCTCAAAAAGCTCCCTGGCGAGGCGCGGGTGCCCAAATTTGAAAAGATGAACGATTACGTAAAAAACGGTTGAAACATCCCCACTTTGAGGCCGGTTTTCTCAAAAAGGACTCATTTTAAAGTGTTTGACGTAATACTAGGTTGTGCTCGATGGCTCTAAGTAATATATTCCAGCTTTAGTTGGAAATTGGGTTGTCCTCAAAACGTTCCCTGATGAGGCGCGTGTGCCCAAATTTTAAAAGATGAACGAATGTTTAAAAGCAGCCGAACTACCTCCAATTCGAGACGGATGTTTAAAGGATAGTTTATTTTTGAGTATTTGCCATAGTACTAAGATGGGCTTGGTGACTTAGATTTTACATTCTTTGTTGACCTGGGAACTGAGTTGTCCTCAAAAAGTTCACTAGCGACGCGCGGGTGCCTCAATTACAAAAAAATGAACGAATGCGTAAAAATGGCGGAACCACTCCGAATTTGGGACCAGGTTTCTCACAAAGGACTCATTTTGAAGTATTTGTCATTGTACCAGGACGTGCTCGAGGGTTTCACATTTTATATTCCGCCTGTAGTTTCTGTGGTGAGCAATTGCATAGTTCTTAAAGTGTTCCCTGGCGAGCCGCGGGTGCCCAAACTTCAAAAGACACACTAATGCGTAAAAAGAGCCAAAATATCCCCACTTTGAAACCGGTTGTGTCAAAACGAATTATTTTTGGAATACTGCCATAGTACCATTTGGCTTGAGGGCTCTACATTTTCTATTACACCCTTTGTTGGAAATTTGGTTGTTCTCAAAACGTTCCTGGCGAGGTACGGTTTCCAAAATTTCAATAGATGAACGAATGTGTGAAAACAGCCTTACCATCTCCAATCTGAGACCGGTTGTCTTAAGCAGTATTCATTGTGGAGTATTTGTCATAGTGTCATAATGAGCTCGAGAACTTTACATTTTATATTTCGTTTTTAGTTGGGAACTGGGTTGTCCTCAAAAAGTTCCCTAGCCAAATGCCAATGCCCAAATTTCTAAAGATGGACGAAAGCTCAAAAACACTCGAACCATTCACAACTTGAGACCAGTTTTCTCAGAAAGAAGCTGTTTTGAAGTATTTGACATAAGACCAATGATGGTGTTCTAGGGCTCGGCTCTATATTTTATATTGTCACGAACGAAGGTGACAAGAAGATGAACAGTCAACTGAAAAATAAATGTTTAATAGGCGAACTTGTGCCAAAAAAAATAAGTAGACAAAGAGCATTGAGGCAGCAGAAAAGCGGGCGGCGATTCGGCGGCGTAACAGAGAGTGAGAGCGAGACTGACTCGACAAGGTCGCGGGCAGCTGCTTATCTACAGTGCGTTACTATCTCGAAAGTTCGGCAAAGTAGGTTCGAGCGTCGCGCCCTCGGGGCGAGGAAGAACTGGCACTTTCGAGAACAATAAAGCAGGACCAGAGTTACGTCCGGTGCAAGAATGAACGCGAATCTTCTAGAAGTCCTTGCGTGACCGAGCGTTGCTTTCTCGGCCCTGCGGGCGGCATAATCCCCCTTTTAAAAGTGCATCGTCCCGATGCAACGCGGAAGAAAACCAGAAATGGCTAAATGATTCACGGTGAAACGAAATAAACATGCAGTGTCACATTCCCAACGCGCGTAGAACGGCTTGAGTCGAACCACATGGACGACTTCGGGTCGTGGCTGGCGGCGTCTTGATGGTCGGATTCTGTCGGGGAGCACCTCGTAGTTCAAGTTCCCAAGGCGGCGAATGACGTTGTAGGGTCCAAAGTAGCGTTTTAACAGTTTCTCGCTGAGGCCGCGGCGGCGAATGGGCGTCCACACCCACACTCTGTCCCCGGCCTGGAACTCCACGTCCCGGCGACGAAGGTTGTACCGGCCAGCGTCGACATGTTGCTGGTTCTTTATCCGAAGGCGGGCTAGCTGGCGTACTTCTTCTCCTCGTTGGGCGACCAGCTGGGCGTCGTCGGTGCCGTCGTCCGTCGGGTCGTGGGACAGCATGGCGTCAAGCATCCTCGTCTCCTTTCTGCCGTGCACCAGCTGAAAAGGTGTAATCCCAGTGGTTTCTTGAATCACCGTGTTGAACGCAAACGTGACGTAGGGCAACACCTCAAACAACGTCTTGTGTTTCACGTCCACGTACATCGAGATAATGTCGGCAATGAACTTGTTTAGTCGCTCCGTCAGCCCGTGGGTTTGCGGGTGGTATGCCGTGATCCGGCGGTGGTCTGTGTGGCTTAGGCGAAGTATCCATTGTGTCAGTTGCGCCATGAACGAGGAGCCTCGGTCCGTAATCAGGACTTCGGGAGCGCCGTCTCGAGGACGATAGATTCAACGAAGAACTTTACTGCTTCCACGGCGGTTCCCGACGATAGTGCTTTTGTCTCGGCGTCCCTGGTGAGATAATCAGTCGCCACGATTATCCAACGGTTTCTCTGCGTCGACAGAGGGAAATGTCCAAGAAGATCCATTCCAATCTGCTGGAACGGTGCAGTCGGGGACGCGATCGGTTGCAGGAGACCTGCCGGCTTCGTCGGTGGTTTCTTGCGTCGTTGGCATTCGCGACACGAACGGACGTAGAGGTGTACAGTCTTCGGGAGCTTGAGCCAGTAGTATTTTTGTCGGATTCCTGCAAGAGTCCTGCTGTAGCCAAGGTGACTAGAAGTCGGGTCGTCGTGGCAAGCTTGGAAGACCTCTTCTCGAAGACAAGTAAGAATTACCAGGAGTCACGTCGAGTTGCTTCCCCCAAGTTCTCTTTATAGAAGATACCTCTCCGGAAGGCGAATCTTGGCAGGGCACGTGAGAAGGCTCGGGGAATCGTACCCCTCACCCCTCCAAATGGTAGATCAGTGCGCGCAGCTCGAGATCGCCCCGCTGGAGCGCGACCATACCGTGAACGGTCACTGCGCCTAGAAAGTGCTCGTCGTGGTCGTCGTAGTCGTCTTTGGCACAGCCGGTAGCTGACTCGAAGGGGACTCTGGACAGACAGTCGGCGTCGCTGTGCTTTCGGGCTGACTTGTAGACCACGGTCACGCCGTTTTCTTGCTGTCGTAGGCTCCACACAGCGAGGCGTCCCGATAGGTCCTTCAGGCTCGCTAACGAACACAGCGCGTGGTGGTCGGTGACCACCCGCAGAGAAGTCCCGTACAAGTTTGGGCGGAATTTTGTGATGGCCCAGACGACGGCCAGACATTTCTTCTCGATCGTCGAGTAAATGCGTTCCGCGTTCGACAGCGTCCGGCTAGCGTATGCGATCACGCGCTGTGCATCCTCTTGTCGTTGGAACAGTACCACTCATTGCTGGCGTCTGTGTGAACTTCCGTTTTCTCTGATTGGTGGAAGTGGCCGAGAATCGGGGGTGACTGGAGCCGCCGCTTTAGCTCGTCGAATGCCTGTTGTTGTTCTTCATCCCAATCGAAGTTCACGGCGTCTTTCGTTAGGTTCGTGCGCGGCGCAGAAAACTCGGCGAAATCCCGAACGAATCGCCGGTATTACGCGCAAAGTCCCAGGAATCTTCGGACGGCCTTTTCGTCGGTAGGCGGTGGAAAGGCCGCTACGGCGCGAGTCTTCTCAGGGTCTGAACTTACACTTTCGTTGCTCACAACGTGGCCCAGGAACTTAAGTTCGCCGTCGGCGAACAGGCACTTCGTCGGCTTGAGGGTGAGTTCTGTGGTCCTGATTGCCTCAAGAACGGCCCAAAGGCGTCGCAAGCGCTCGTCGAAGTTGGCCGAGAATACCACGACGTCGTCGAAATAAACGAGACAGCTCTGCCATTTGAGGCCTGCGAGGACGGTGTGTGTGACGCGTTGGAGCGTTGCCGGCGCCGTACACAGTCCGAAGGGAATCACCTTGAACTCATACAGTCCGTCGGGCGTGACAAAGGCAGTCTTTTCTCGGTCCCGTTCGTGGACTTCGATCTGCCGTTAGCCACTCTTAGGGTCGATCGACGAAAATTATCGGGAGTGGCGCAGCCGGTCGAGCGTGTCGTCGATGCGGGGAGCGGATACGTCTTTCATTCGTGACCGCGTTGGGCGGTCACGAATGAAAGGTAGTCAACGCAGAATCGAAGCGTTCCGTCCTTCTTCTTTACCAGCACGGCTGGAGAGGTCCACGGGCTGCTCGAAGGCTGAATGAGGTCGTCGCTGAGCATCTCTTGTACTTGTCCATGAATAACCTTTCGTTCCTTTGGGGAGACCCGGTACGGCGGCCGATGCTCAGGGAGCGCATCCTCGTTGGTAACGATGCGGTGTTTCGCAACTGTTGTCTGGCGCACCCTCGACGTCGTCGCAAACCAAACGCCGAACTCGGCGAGGAGGTCTCCGAGCTGTCGTCGTTCTGTGGCAGTGACCTTGGAGGTAACGTCGAGCTGTGGCGGCGGCGGTGTACTGTACGGCTGACTTGGCGAGGGCTCGTCGGAGATCGCTGCGATTTCGGCGACGGCCCAGAGTTCCTCGACGTGTGCTACAGCGGCACCTTTCGTGAGGTGCTGCGCCTCCGGTCGAAAGTTGGTCACGAGGACCACAGTACGTCCATCCTGCAGCTCCGCTACGCCCCTTGCGACGCCTATTCCTCTCCCGAAGAGCAGTTGGACGTCCGCTTCCAGAAGAACTTCCCCGCAGGCGACTGCATCGGTCACGACGGGCAGAAGAACACTCGACCGCGGCGGCAGGTTCACGTGGTTCGCAATGACTCGGACGGCGGGTGGCGTCATTTTGGATCCCTCTGGAGGTAGGACGGGCTTTTGCAGCGTCAGCCTGTTTGCTCCAAGGTCGTTCACGGCACCGTACTCACAGAGGAAACCCATGCCCAGGGTGACGTCTCTCGAGCAGTCCTTGAGGACGACGCATTTCACGCGACAGGGCTCCCCGTGGATGTCCACGCGTGCAGTACACCTTCCCACTAGGGTGATGAGATGTCCGCCGGCGGTTCGTATTTTCGGTCCGTCCCTCGGCTGTCATCACTTTCTGAAGGCGGCGAGAGAGCATCCCACTCAAAACGGAATAGTTTGCTTCGGTGTCGACGAGTGCTTTCGCGTCGTGGACGTCGTTAGGAACGTCTAGGTCATTTGAAATCTTCGCAGAAGCGTCTTTCTGGTGCGTCTCGTCGCTAGTGTGGGAACCCTCCGACGCTTGTGGAGGATGTTTCCAACAGTCCTCTTCGGCAACTCCTCCTCCAGGAAATACCGCGCTTAATTTTCCCGACGAGGGGCGAGGGGCGACAGGCTCTCCGGGCGGGATCTGCGTAGAAGCGATGCTGGGCGGTGGGGTGACGGCATGCGAAAACCGCGATGGGGAGACGGTCCGGGGTATGGTGACCGGCGGAGATATTCGTCAATATCCGGAGGTCGCTCGCCGTAGCGTAGTCGCGGGTCGTCGGGGCGGAAGCCGCGTAGCCGCAGCTGCCTGTACGGCCAACGGTGGTAGACATGGTCGGCTTTCCCGCAATTGTAACAAAAGGGCGTTCGTCGGCCGTTCGCCACAATTTGGATTTTCTCGGTGAGGGTCGCTTTGGTCGGACGTGCTGGACTTGTTCTTGGCGTCGAGGGCTTCGCGGCGTTAGATTGACCCGTTCAGATGGCGCCTGATATTGACAGCCAGCAGGCGGCGGTCGTCGGGCTGCGGCGGCGCAGCTCAGCGTTGGCTCCTCTTGAGCCACCATGGTGCCGTGGACCTCTGGGCGGAGTGTCGGTGAATTTCTTCACGGACGGCCTCTGCAATGGAGGGGATGCCGTAGGACTGGCCGCAGGTTGCAACTTCTGAAGCTCCTCCCGGAAGACGTCGCGGATAACCTCACGGATGTCCCGGGTACGGGCGCAGATGTCGTCATTAAGCAGCGTGGAGGCAACGACGCCGGGATGTCGTTGGTGGTAGGAGGCGCGTGCTTGGAGGGCGCGCTCTATGTTCGTTGTTTCGTGACAAACGCTTCGACTGTTGCCGGCGGGTTGCGGACTAGGCCTCAAGAGATGTCGTTCCTCACCCCGTGCATGAGGACACGCAGCTTCTTGTCGTCGGCGGCTTGTGGGTCGGCACGCGCGCTCAGACGCAGGATGTCTTGAACAAAGCTGGTGACGCTTTCGTTGGGGCCTTACGTCCTCGTCCGAAGGAGGTCCTCCGCTCTCTCCCTTCGGTGCTGATTGGCGAACGTCCCTCGGAGCTCTCCCTTCAGCTGGTCCCATGATGTTATCGAGGTTTAATGATTCTCGAACTAGTGTCGCGCCGTGCCCTGGAGGGAAAAATAAACGTTAAGCAGACGCTGTTCGGGAGTCCATTGGTTGTGCAGCGCCGCCCGTTCGTATTGCTGCAACCAGTCTTCGACGTCTTCGTAGATCTCGCAGTGGAAGGACATCGGCGTACGAGGGTCGACGGCCAGGTAAGCAACGGGGGGTGCTGGTGTGGTCTGCGCCGTCGATGAAGCCATTGTCGTTATCGCTTGCCTTGTCTTCGCCGAGAGTTGTCCGAGTTAAGGAGCTTGCCCTAGACGACAGCGGCTTGCACGATGCTCCGAGTCTTCAACGGAAGGTCGACGGAGAATGGGGCTTGCTGAACGAGTTCTTGTAGGGTTACGCTTCACGGGTCTCGTACCCCGCACCTCCACCAGAAGTGTCATGAACGAAGGTGGCAAGAAGACGAACAGTGAACTGAAAAATAAAGGTTTAATAGGGGAACTTGTGCCAAACAAATAAGTAAAGCAAGAGCGTCGGGGCAGCAGAAAAGCGGGTGGCGATTTGGCGGCGTAACGGAGAGCGAGAGCGAGACTGACCCGACAAGGTCGCGGGCAGCTGCTTATCTACAGTGCGTCACTATCTCGAACGTTCGGCAAAGGAAGGTTCATCTTAGTTAACAATTAAAATAGGGCAAAAAAGACAAGGACAAGAAGTACACAGGACAAGCGCTTGTCCTGTGTACTTCCAACGGTTTCTCCGTTTCTCCGTGTCTTTTGAGGTGGCGCAGCACCTCAAAAGACAAGGACAAGAAGTACACAGGACAAGCGCTGTCCTGTGTACACAGGACAACGCTTGTCCTGTGTACTTCTTGTCCTTGTCTTTTTTGCGCTATTTTAATTGTTAACTAAGATGAACCAACTAGCCCAACAACGTAGCCTACTAAAGGAAGGTTCTAGCGCAGCGTGCTGTGGGCTAGGATGAACTGGCACTCTCGAGAACAATAACGCACGACCAGAGTTACGCCCGGTGCAAGAATGAACGCGAATCTTCCAGAAGTCCGTGCGTGTCCGATCGTTGCTTTCTAGGCCTTGCGGGCGGCAATAATATGGCTTTATTTGGGAACTGAATTGTCCTCAGAAAGTACCCTGGTGAGGCGCGCGTTCCCAAAATTTAAAATGTTAAGAATACGTAAAAACATCCAGACAATCTCCACTTTGAGACCGGTTGTATCATGAAGGATTTATTTTGTAATAAGTACCATAGTACCACGATGAGCTCGAGGACTCTATATTTTAAAATCCTCCTTTAGTTGGGAACTGGGTTGTCCTCAAAAAGTTCCCTGGCGAGGCGCGTGTGGCATAATTTGAAGGAAAATAAAAAGATCAACGAATGTGTAAAAATGGCCGAAACATCCCCAGTTTTAGACAACGCTACTCGATATGCGTTGATATTTGTTGATTCGGCGGGACAGACGCGGATGAGAAAATTGTGCGCGTTTCTGTATCGTCAGCCTTGTCGCTTTTACACGGGTTGTAAGTTTAGAACACCACGGTGTTTCCCGTGCTCCGGGACTCTTTCCAAAATTTACTGAGATGGTGATTTTCGGTGACGGCCAGAAAGTTTCTAATTTGAACAACATATTTCTCTTTACTAGTAAAAATTATTCAACAAATCTTTGCTAATTAATCAACTTATCGTGCGGATTAACCATATATGTAATGCGCATGGTTGAAAAAAAACCGAGACTGCGGGTAAACGACACAACATGTGCAATGTACACCAGCTCGTTTGCGACCTTACATTTTGTTATGTAATGCCCGCGCCGTATAACTTACGTGACTATACTACGTTAGTGTAGTTTTACCGAATCTTTAAAAATGACGAGAGAATCTTAAAATAAAGAACGTCTATGCATCATACAAATGTAATAAACTTAATATTGCTGTACATTCGGACGTAGTGCAAGTACCGCATAAGCGATAGTTTCTTTACTTCATTTCAGCTTATATTGCAGCCGACGCTACGAACTCATAGGACCAATTGAGGAGCGTCAAAAGCGCGAGTCACTGCGCCTTTCTTGTTTATGATTAGTTTCGCTACATTGGGACACGTGCAGAAACGCTACAAACACCATGACGGTGCGCTTTTGATGATTTGGCCCACCAGCTCGTTGCGCGGACTGCGCCTGGCCTTACGCTGAAACGAAGTATGGGTGATATTTCCGCGTGAGTGACGGAGTTGGCAACGCATGCGGCTGTAGCACGGAGGAACGGGGTGCGAATCCTGCTCGGCACGGATCCTTCTCTTTGTATCTTGTACCTTTCTAAGAAAGCCCAGCCTGTTCTCAACTGTCATCGAATGTTACTTTTCGGAACATTCCCGAACGTTCTGCGTGTACGAAAGTAGCGATAACTTGCTGTTTCGGGTCAGTCACCCCTTCCGTCGTCGACGCAAGATCCTGGCACCTTTCTCTTAATGTTTGTAAGCACCATTTGGCCAGATTAAATTTGTATTTCTTCGTCTAAATTTATCCGCTATTTTTATTGGTGACAACATTGCGCCAGGCGGAAACTGAATGTCAATAAACGCGAAAGACGTCTAGTGCCTGAAAGACATAAGCTGACAATCCGTCACCAGATACGTCGGGTACCGTATCAACCACTAATAATATCGTACGTTTTACGCCGTATACTCACTCACAAGACAGTTATATCTGAAGGTACTTAACAACATCGCTCTTAAATTCAACTATAAAACTATAGAAATGCGGCAGTACTGCCGTGAAATTGTAACGGATAATGATACATTTAATGGTATGTTGCAACTGCAACAAACGCATCATCTCATTTTTTTAACTTACTTTTTTTTTACTTAGCACACACTCCACTTTGGCGGGAATTCGCACATGGCGCAAATTTAAAATGTGACTACGCCACGTGGAGACAGATAAGTGGACTAGATGCGACTGTCTCAAGTTTCTGGAAATGAGTTCGATTTCGTTAGACACTTTATTCGCAGGTATGTTCCCCATAAAATCGTAGTATATAAATACAGTCGCGCATAAAATAGTAGGTAATATTGTAATGAAGTCCAGAAAACATACGATGTCGGATATTCTACGAATGTTTTTTGGCGTTTCACTTGGGACTTTTTCAGAGCCTGATCCGGATATCCATGGGACAGCCCTAACGCCAACATCTGGACATTCATAGGATTTCACCTGGATGTGTGTGCGTTGTTAATGTGCAGCCTGCTGGCTCAACGCTACGGCAGATGTTTCCGAAAAACAGTAATCAGGTATCACCAGTCACCAGCCGTGCGGACCGTGTGATAGACGGGCTACTAGTAAACCAAGTTTGGTTTGCAGAAAACCTTTGCTAAGCGCCCCCAACGGCAAACTTTATCGGCGACAACGTCTTCCTTAGGGAGCCATTCTGTGGGCAGGTCAAGGTTACAGTAGGTTGTGGTAGTAGCTAGGCTGTCATCTTGGCAGTGTTGTACACGCTCCCCTAAAGAGCAACGAACGGAACCTCGTTCATCGATCGAGCTCCAATTAAATTTATATCGTAACAAGTCATTAACGTGTCAGAATATACGCCTCTTTTAATTAGATACTGTGCTGAAGCCGAATATTTAATAAAACAAGCAGTGTAAAATATTGTAATCGAAATAAAATTGAAATACGATATAGTAATTCACGTATCCAGTCCCAATGATGACGATTGTTATAGTTTTTTCTTTCGACTATCGTTCGAGTACTTCCTCATTTCGTGAAGTTGGGTGACGTACGTTGACATATTCGCAGCTAAAGGTCATAAATGCCTCATAAATTCGGGAAAAATTTCAGATGAATACACAAAAAACAGCGTTCCTCTTGCCGCTCCCCATGAGACAAGGGCGTTCCTTCATTTACCTCCCACCCCCCAGCAAAAACAAAAATAAAGAAAAATAAATTTTGTTTTAAGAGCGTCGTTTTCTTGGAACGCCTTTTTCATAAAGCACTGAATCATGTGTTGTTTTATAGGCTTGGAGGAGAAAGATTTGGTTTTCAGGAAAATGTAGGTGGTATTCATTGCCGGCCATAGCTGAGCTCGCTGCTGCTCAGCACGTGTTGGCGCAAGCTTCCACAACGCTTCATACACGCACATTGCCCACCATCGCGATTGTCTTCTTTGGGAAACCACAAACAAGGACTCAACCCGAGCATGCGCTGCGAGCAATCATTTCGATGGCTTTCGGTGATTAGGTGGTACTCGTTTGGCGCCATACTTGAGCGCAGTGTTAACAGGGCATGCTCAAAACGAGACAACACTTATCTTCCTAAAGTACCTACAATCTGGGTGGTTTTAAATGCACATTCCGGAAGGGTTGTGGAAGCTCATCGTGAGCTCGCGCCCTGCGACAGTGGGCTCAACTATGGCCACTTGCAAATACCACCAATGTTGTTGTAGGAAGCTAGTTGGCCTCATATAATTCTTCACGACAAGATTTGTGCTACCTTCATATATTTGCAACAACAACGTAGCCGTGTTTATGATGTGATGTACTTACATGGCTTCCGAGATTAGGGAACACCCTTCTTGACCGTTGAGGGCTTTGCTGAACACTTGAATTTGAGGTCCCTCGAACGACGGCCTGCCAAGTGCGAAGCCGACGACCTTCAGGCGCTTGCCATTTCGTTGGTGCATTCGTATCCACTTACGGGCCCCAGGTTTAGTACAGACGCCATTCCGGTATGTGCAGTTTTGCTTTTTGTGAACCTGTGCGCCTGGTCGATCCCTACTGAGTACAAAAACGTATTAGCAAAGAATTACTTCTTTCTCTTCAATTGGAAAACTGGGAAAGAATGGGATTCCGAACACTTGCCGTCGTTGTCGTCAGCACGAGCTTTCATTTCTCGTGCTGCTGAGCTAGCGCGACTGAATCTAATATATTCCAACCGCTAAATTAAGAAATAACTAAATACACGAGGAGAATATTTTATCTGGTAATGAAGCATTTGCCCAAGTTTGAATATTCTACCATGATTAATATGACAGAGGACTGTCATTTCTTAACCTGGGTTGCTAGGGTTGTCACACACAACATTTTTTTGCTTGTTACATAACGGGAGGAGGTGGCCTAGTAATAAAGTGAACTAGAATACGGGTAGTGTTTGGACTAGGGTGCCTTCATGTGCGCTTTGCTTGGGGTGATGACATCTGGCCATTTTGTTTCGAACGCGATTTTTTGTTTTTTGTTCTGAAGCGCGTGAAAGAGCGTGTCCCTGCACGCGCTAGTGGCTCTGACTGTGCTACGGCGATATTTTGTTTCCTGCGATTTCTTTGTATTTTCTCTGTGAGCGCGTGCTGTCGGCATTGGGTAGTACAAACGGTGGCATCACCTTAAAGGGGCGATGTAACAATTTTTGTACTTTGCGCAAATACCACTTAGAACGGATCCCTGACATTAATGACCTATAAAGCACGCGTTCGTTTTTCACCCCACGCAATAGAAGTCTAAAAAAAATTTAAGAAAAACGAGCAGCGTTCACTTCCTCAACTCGCAGCCAGAACAAGCGGCCACGTGATCTGGAGCCGATTATATGCCGCCAATGTTGATCATAGCCACGCGCTGGTGTTGGCAAAGCACAGGACACGCGCTGAGACATTGTTATGGCTCGGCTATTTTCGTCGTTGCAGCGATTGGACATGGGCCCGAATGCTTCTCGAGCTAGTAATTATCACGAGCCCGAATCGAGTGCCCACGCAATGCTCGGGTCCAATCAATGAACCGCATTCAAATATCGTCATATGGGTGTACTGCGATCCCCACGTTACGTCATCAAATTTTGCAAAGGAGAGATTGAATGAAAATGATCGCTTTTGTCCTTGAAATTACACCGCAACAAAGAAGTTTCTTGGCTAGTGGCGTTGCGTGCGAGCATCCTTGAGCCCCACTAGTGCCAGTAAGCTCGTGTAAAGTGGAAAACATTCCGATTGAATATCGTTGCACCACTCCTTTAAACAGAAGGAAATCGGGGCACTTTAGTTTGGACTGGCGCGACTCGACAATGGGAACTTGTGAGGCTGCGTGTTTCGACAACAATCGCGGCGGTGCAGTCGGCAAGGCAGGAGAAAGTCGCAGCAGTCCGCACTTGCCGCCGCACGTGCGCGTGCACGTGGTGCACACGCACAACCACCACGATACTGACCTTCCTGCCGATGCGCCGGTGCGGACACCTATTGCGATCTACAACACACGCCTCACGCAAGCCATTCTGGTCCCAACACTACACCGTATAATATTGCACTACAAATATAGTGTACTAGAATACTTGGGGTAGTGTTGGGACCGGAGAGGCTCGGCAACGGAAACTCGAAAGGGCGCGTGTATTGACAGTTTGTGGCGGCGCTGTAGTCAAGTTACCCGGAAAAAATCGCGCAGCCCGCCACGTTTGGCGGAAAATGCGTTTAAAGTCGACGACGCTTTTGCTTTTTTTTCACTTTGAGCCGCGCCGCCGTGCGCGCGTCGGTAAGCCGACCAAAATTTCATAGTTCACTATGTTCGATCGAAATAAGTTTTGAATCTTGTTTGTTCTAATTTTGCGGATGGTGAACGAGCAAGGGTAGCGCCCAAATGCCGCCGGCGAAACAACGGGAACAGAACTCTTGCGGCGCACCCGGTTGCCATATGGGCTACTTCACAGTGAAAGGCATAAAAACGGCGTTCCTTCTCGGCGTTCCAAAGGACAGTGCCACAAAAGATATTTGGGAAAAGAATCTGCAACGATCGGACAAGCGTCTTGAAGAAACAAGCGCTGTCTGCAAGCTGCACTTCGAGCCCCGCTTCATTTTTCGAGACTACGTCCACAAAATCGGCGGACAGGAAGTGAGGATTCTTCGTAGATACCCCGTGTCGACTCTGCTGCCAATTCTACCCCAGGACCTGGGTGGTGACCCTCCCGCAGGACGAGAGGAAAAGAAGCGGAAGGCAAGTCCACCAGAGCCCATCGTTGCAAAGCGTTCGGGGCTGGCTGGGGAAACAGGGGTGAACAGCGAAGCTCCTGCCGTGATCCCACAAGGCATCGATCGCGACGCACTAGGCTCCCTGAATATTCCAACTCCCTACTGGGCTGTTCACAAGTTCAGCAAATTTGACGCTGTTGCTTATTTGGGGACTGCACTTTAAGTCGAAGTCTAACAAGATCAACAACGAAAGGGAGAGGTTCATTTTTTTCGACAACCTAGCTGATGTGGTACGCCATGAATACCTTCAGGGCCATGTATGCGCTGCTCATTGTAACCAGGTATTTCAATGCCGTGTTTAAACTTTTACAACTTTTACCTTGCCTTATTTATATGTTGTTTCCTGGTCTAAATTATGTGAAATAGTGGTTTGTTTTCTTCTTTGAGTCTTATAGAGCATTACTTATTCAGTCCTCGTTGTCTCAGTTTTTGCACTGAAGTTCAATGCTAAAACACGTGAAAAACAAATTGTCACGGCTTATAAGCCATTTCTTACAAGTGAACGTCGGGTGGTCCTCGGATGGTCGTGGCAGCCATGAAGAAATATAAGATTCTCGTCTCCTTGTGACCGTCGCTTGGGAGGTTTGTCGCATAAATGAACACAAGAATGAGTGACAAGTGAAGAGAGATGATTAAAGTAAAAAAAAAGAAGAAGAAGGGCAGAAATGAAGACAGAGATGTTAACCTGGGGTAGTTAAAAACATATTAAAACAATCTCGGGCTTTAGTATGTGCCGTTTTAATCCACCATAAATAAAAAAGTAAAAAAAAAATTGCTTCTGAGTTTTAGATATTCCGGCCGAATATATAATATTTGGCGTTTTGCAACCAAGGAAATTGGTATTTCATTTTAATGCTCACCATCCAAGGAACCGAAAATCGCAGCTAATTTTACGCTAAAATAACTTACAATCCGCTTCTTTAAAGTCGCAGTTGCTTTTATGTGAAGGCAGTGTAATGTAGTTGTACCTTCCAATACACTGAAGCATCGTGCCGCCAACAGTCGTGCCGCAGCGTAATTGATGCTGCGGTAGGACCGCTGGCAGGTCGTAGCTGCATCAGAAATCCAATGCGCACTCTACCAACGCAGCACCAAAAATTCATATTTTCGCGCCTGCAGCCGCGCATGCGCACACTTTCCGGGTAACGCGACGGTGTCGACACTAGAGCCACTCTATATGGCATGACACCTGTCGCAATCAATACCCCGTGCCTCAGGCGAGCCGCTCTGGTCCCAAACACTACCCTTAGTATACTCTGTTTCACCTTATGATGTACCGCAGGAAAGACTACAAGCGCGAGCTCCTTGCTCTAGGGCACATCTCGGCGGCACAAGCTCTCGTGCGTTAAGGGTAGCTCACAACGCTATGCGCTCGCGCTTCTAGCCTTGTCTGCGGTACAACATAAGTAGGGTGTGTACTTTCCGGTGTTTATTTGTGAGAAAAATCGGGGGATGTTTTTCGGTGTTTATTTATTTTCGAAACACCGGTATATTTCGGTGAAACGCCTCATGACGAGGCTAAAATCGGTGACTATCGGTGGAAAAAAATTTCGATTGATCACAGACAGAGTTTTAATTTTATTCACGTATTTCCTACACTTCTTCTCCAGGAAGCATCTATTTCTCACACTTGGTTATTACAGTAGATGCAAGCCCACTTCGAGAGGCTTGCATCCGTCATGGCAGCACGTTCCTTGCACTTCACAACCCGCAATTTTGAAAACGCACGCTCCACATTTGCGCTGGACACAGGAAATCACAAAATGTCCAGCGAGGCTTGGTTGGGACAGTAGTGGCCAGTCAGGTAAATGAAGTTTCCAAAATAACACTGGATCAACGGTGCCAGTCACAGCATACTGGCGGTAACAAAGAAACTCTGATTTTAGGTCACTCAGCTTGCGCTCGTCTCGGAGGACCAGCCGATAGATACTTTCATAAGGCACAAATCCCTCTGGCAGCTCCACTTTTATGCACGGATTAACAATTTGCACGCGGAACTAGAACGACGATTCATCTATAAAATCTGTAGCGTAATCAACCGGAGCTTTCCGCTTGCGTCCCATCCTGGTGGCCTTCTACTCCGCGTGACGACGATACTTGAAATAAAAACAGTTAGGGCACATACCAGCTGGTGTCGGTTTGCCATTTTTAAACCACCTGAGACTGGGTGGAAAAAACACGACGACGTCTCAACACCCGAGACCTGAGACGTCGTCGTGTTTCTTCCAACCAGTCTCAGGTGGTCTAAAAAAATGATATCTGAAGTGTTCGACGAAAGGAAGCAAGTCTCACATTGAGAAAACCCGCAGACGCCGGACGGACGCGCCTTCTCAAACACGTCTGCAAATTTTTTTACAAAACGGTCATTTTATATACAGCAAAAAACTCTTACGCAAAAAAAAAACAAACTTTTTTCGTTTCTTTAAAAGCCCATTAAAACTAAACAGATAACAATGAACGCATCTTAGTTCTCAAAGGTCAGTAGCCCTGTACGACACGGATGTTGGCAGTGTCTTCCAGGAACCACAGCAACCTCTGAATACATGGCTTGCACCGACATCACTTGTCCAGACACAATGGGGAAAGGACACGTGAGAGCGTACCCTCCACTGCGTTAATTTTTCCACAAAAGGGGGCCATGGGAGACACAATGTGGGAAAGGCGCGTGACAGCTTAGCTTCCACTGCATTAACTAGACGCTTTTGACCCCCAGAAAGGTGAGCGGACTGACGCCACGTGCAAGCCATGTATAGACACTGGGAGAATGCAGGACCAACAAGATAACACGTTTGACGAACCTCTACGGGGAAAGGTTTCCGCTAGGTCGGAAACATGCAAAGACCGGTGTTTTTCGGGTTTAACCAGGGCGAAAATATTCAACCACCGGTGTTTTTCGGTTTTAACCGATTTTGTATTTTCGGCACCGACGGATGTTTATCGGTGTTTTTCGGTTAAAACCGGAAAATAAACACTCTAAACATAAGGTGAAACGGAGTATAGTATTACGCCACGCTTTCTTTTTTCTCACAAATCAGACACTTTTTCTTTTTCGCAACTTCTTTTTTAGATTATTATTGAAAGCAACAAAAAATCCATTCCTCTTTCTAGGCACCGAATTGACTGCTTCGAAATCTCTCTGCATGCAACACTGCGCGTGTTATATAAACGTACCTCTTTGATCATGGATAGGAGTGCATTGTTTCGGTTTTGATAACCCTTTTGACAAAGTAGTGCATTTCAGCACTGTATAAAAGTCAGCTGTCACTTGGATTGCACCCATTCATCTTCGTGAAAGCCCCAGTTGAAGCACGGACCTCCAGCGTCCGTAAGGGCCTGCCGAGGCTTAGCGATAAGTAAGGTACGATAAGACGATAAGAAAGGTACGGCCGGCCGCGTCCCACACCTTTCAGGTGGCCTGACTACCCGTGAAGAGTGAAGCATAACCCTCCTGGCAAACTTACACTTTAAGATGAGGAGAACATGGAACCGGATGAGGGACCATGATACTTCTTCCATTTGTGCCTTCTTAGTTATGTTCACATGTAACAAACTCTGGCACGTCGGGAGCACCCCAAAAAACGTGCCCCAGCATTTTATCCTTTTTAGTAGGCCTACCTTTTATTAGAAATTTAAGGAAAGTCACCTGTTCCAAAACTGCAAGCACTGCATTTGATCTGTATGGGATGTTGTGATGTGAGGTTGGCAAATCGAAATCGAAAGTGTAGGCAAGGGGTTCATAAGGTGCCTAATTTGCACGGAACTACACCTCTAGGATCGCTTCGATTTGTAACGAGTTTTATTGGCACCGAAAAAAGCGTAGTACGAGAGACCGCACAAAGAGCGTCATGGATCACATGTGTGACGTCACGACCAGGAGTGTCAGTTGCGAATTGGTTGCGACGAGCAAGTGTTAAGGCATGTTCATGCTGAAAAACAGCGCGCCTGGGACGAGGCACAAAAGGAACACAAGACAAGCGCTGACTATCAACTGGTTTGTTAATAGAACATAGGGAAGAAATACAATAAAATGAAAAAAACACGGAGTCAAATGTTCACGGGCTAGAGGTTTGACTTGAGCTAGTTGGGACATATTGAATAAGGTCACCTGAACAGTTAGAAATTAGAAATAAAAACGAGAGAGGAAAAGACATACACCCCGCTGACTATCAACTTGCTTGCCTTAATACTTCGTCTTCCTTTTTTTTCCTTAATTTCTACTACAGCTAGTGATAAAAGCCATCCCCCATGTCCGCGCGCTGCACCCATTAGTTTGTTACGCAGCTCGTGTCACATCCCAAGTACTGTCTTTCTTTCGCGTGGATCGTGATAGACAGGGTGCTCACGAACATTTTACCACTTTCTTCAATGGCGAGGGCTTCAATTACCTCACGTGCATATGCGTCCCGGTGTCGCTTTATAATGGTAATGTTGTTAATATCAGGAGTGCACTTGCAGGACTGGCAGTGTGCAGAGAGATGTCCGGCCGATGTTCCTTTAACAGAAGCCGCGTGCTCCCTAGCTCGATCGTTCACACACCGCCCAGTTCGCCCCATGTAGCACTTGCCACAGGAAGAGTGGTACACAGACGCCCATTTGGCACGGGGTGTACTGCGTCCTGTGAGCAATTGTGCATTGTGTCTTTTCTTGATTTTTTCTTTGATTAGTTCTGCGGCACATTGAGTGCGCCTTGTTTGGTGCCGAGCATACAGCCCGAACATTATGCCTCCCGGCAATCTTTTTTAGGTTGTGTGTAGGTTGTGTTCATGTAGAGTATAACCGCAACGTTTCTTCGATTTGTAGCTTTCGATGAAGCCTCATTCCCTGAATGCTGGCGTTTCAACTTCTGGCAAATGGTTTCTAAAACGGCCACAAGAAGAGACTCTGGATAACCAGACCCACGTAGGTGCCTAATCTGGTTTTCAAAACTAGGTTCAAGCTGATGGTGACATGACTTCATTAGGGTGGAAATAAGAGCAGTTGTGGCAACACCCCTTTTTATGATTATCGAATGCCCTGAGTTGCATGAAATAAACCTTTGGCACAAGCGCGGCTCATATCCCCAGCACGCGTGGCCTTCCTTAATCATGCGCTATACTCCGTTTCACCTTATGTTGTACCGCAGCGAAATTTCGGCGCGAGCTCATAGCGTTGGCAGCTGCTCTTAACGCACGAGAGCTTGTGCCGCCGAGATATGCCCTAGAGCAGGAAGCTCGCGCTTGTAGCCTTCTCTGCGGTACATCATAGGTGAAACCTCCTGTACTAAGATGCCTGTCAGGTGGCTCGCTCTCCCATTGCGGCCGGTCTGCGCGTATTGTAGCCAAACGCCTGACCAGGTGAAGCGACTCAGGACCCCGACCCGCTAGGCGCGAGCAACAACATCATCATCAGCAATGCTATAGACTGGGCGCTCGGCCATCTCGGCGCAACTGGCGCGGCCAGCCGCTCGCAACTGAGTGCTTAATTTTATTTATTTTAACATTAGTTTGAGTTTCGGTCTTTGAGCTTACTGTTTGGCATTCTCTTGAAGAAAAAAGACCCAGTTATTCTCCGTGGCCCTAGACCATAATACTAAAAGAAGACGAAGACGCAGGGTAACAAATACCAGAGTGAGCCGAAGCGCTGCAGCAAGTTTTGTCTTTCTTTTGTGTGCGTGGACTGGAGTAAACTGTTTTGCTGGTGCGCTGTTCCGCCTGTACAGCACCACATCGATTATAGCCTTCACTCTCTTTGCGCTGTTAACACCAGGGACAACACTGCACTATTCGATTTGAAGCACTACTCGCACACCTAGTGGTATCACAATAGCAGACGTCAAATCTCCCGCGCTCTCGCGGCCGCGAGCGATAGGGTCAGTTAGCGCCCCTCGCGGTCGTTTCGCAGTGAAGGGGAGGAGGAAAAAGGGAGATGGGGCACGGCAGGGCGCTCGTGCCGCTCTCCTTGACAGGCATCTTAGTACAGGAGGCGTTGGTGAAACAGAGGATAGCTGGGTGCCATGTGGTATATGTCCCCTTCTTCTTTTCTCATCTGGTCGTAGGACGTGTTTTCTTCTTTTTTTCCCTCCGGCAGCTCTTGTTACCCGTAAATCCTGAAGATTCATGTCTTCTGGGGGTGAGAGTCACCGAAGGTTGGCCTCACAACACGAGTTGTCGTTCGCTACGTTATGCTGTAGGCTTCAACCATCTCTCGACACGCTTTGTCGTGGCGCTGATGTAATACACTGGTGTCTTCTAAGCGTGGTTCACACCCGCAATTTCGGCAATGTTTCGCTGCATGTGAATAAGCGGTGCCTTTCAAGGAGCTGTGGTGGCCCCTGAGTCAGGTGTTTAAGCCCGCGGCCAGTCTGCCCGATATGGGAGCGCCCACAAGACGAGAGAATGTGGTAAATAACGCCTTTTACTCCAAAACATGACCTTTTTCTCATGCTTTACCTCACATGTGTTATATTCTCATCTTACGTTTCCCTCAATGCGTACACGTGCTGCAACACATAATCTACTTAGTTCGTTTTGGATGGAACAAACAACATTCACCTCATATATAAGCATGTGCACTATCTTAGGTCCGTGTAAAATGCGGTGAAGATAAGGAATAACCAAAACTTCTTTGTTTTCTTTTTTCTATCTGGGTCTTCCTAGTATGTCATTGAAGTAATCATTTCAATTTTTATTAAGACTATCGCATGCTGAATGAAATAATTGAGTCTGGGTATCCTGAATCCTAATTATTTGAATCTGGGAACTGAAGCAAACGTTACTGCACATTTTGTACCACGATTTTGTTAAGGCGGACGTCAAACAGGAATACGCTATGCCTTCTCTTACGAGTTTCAGATATCTGCTTACCGGTAGGTTTACTTCGTGTTTAGGGTGGCAACCCCACAATTGCATAACGCTTTGGTGCTTTTTGACAGTTTATAGCTTTATTTGTTTCGATCCTACAATTATAAAGGTAATGTCAAATTAAAGAACGGTTTTCAAAGGAACTTTATTGTCTCGATAATTACGATTATTTTTTGTAGTTAGTGAATTACTCAGCTTTTAATAGACCAAAGTTAAACTATTAAAAAAATATTTCTCAATATATAACGTCCTATTGTCCGCGATATTTTACGTAAGCGTTTGGCTAGATATAATAAATTTAAAGTGTAAGCAACGATATAGTACAGATAAAATAAATTTTAAGCAAAAAATAGATTTTAAAATAGTATTGTTTTATGGTTCTATAAAAACGGAATCATGTGAACTAATCAAATTATGAGAAATTAAATCACGAAGCGTTCTTTCATATTACATTTTCCAGAACTGCATATCCATATATTGCACGTTAAGAATGTTATTAGACCTCAAACCTTTCCCATTCAGTTACGGAAAATTGCGGTTTCTTAATATAAAATACACATGAGGACACGTGTTCAAGATATAGCTTGATACGCATTTTCCGTCGTGTGCCGCTTGGAACGCCACGTGAAAGACAGAAAAAGCGCCAGGTGTAAGGGTACAGTGAAATAAAATAGAAGTAGGATAAATATAGCCGGCCTCCAGGCGAGGCGCTTCGTGTAGAATCTGCCAGGTAGCGCTGGTGTTCCATTCCGGAGCACTTCTGCCAGCGAAGTTCGCGCCAAGCATAGCTGGCTTTGATCTCAGCGGTTCATAAGTGTGGTCTTTGTGTGCTTTGTGGGTGTTTCAACGTCTATGATATAACGTTTAAAGCTTACTGGGGCAATGTAGTGAAAATGGGGGTGACCAGTCCGCATGCTGGCGAGTAGCTTGGCGCATTCGTCCTGTTTCTCTTCGTTTTTATTGCTTAGCGACAAGACTCGAACCTATGTAATCACAATGACAAGCACTTTACACACACGAAAACAAATCGCGAGACGACCATAGACACCACAGAAACCATCTGAGAATGTACGCGACGCCATATCCCATGTTACGGTAGCCATGTCCGCAGGATTTCGACAACAGCGCCACTCACGGCAGTCTTTGCTTCTGGCTTCACACGGCCGATAAGGCGTCGCCGACGCTTTTTCGCTTCACCTATATTCCAATTTGCTGCAGTAAGGGTACAGTGAAGTAAGGGTGTCAAATACCGAGATGCCCACAAAGAGCGAGCAAGAGATCTCAGAACAACAAGCGCGAGGATTCGGGTGCACCACAGCTTCTTTTGCGCGCGTTCTACTGTGCGTCGGTACCGAGGGCGGTACACATGCCTGACGCGATCCAAATGAAATGGGCACCATGAAAGAGATTCCGCCACTATGCGAAAACATTTGAATGTTGTATCACTTGCAAAAATCATTTTCGCAATCAATCTATCCTTGTTGAAATGGTTCCACTATT